>ML252435.1:0-19196 GCA_005239495.1 Nicotiana undulata
GGAAGAATCATTCACGGGAACGGAGTCCCAACACACGAAACGACCGGCTGGGTCGTTACATAATTGATTAAGACTGTTTGATTTTTAACATCTGAATGTATAAAATTTATGTTTATATGAAAATTAATAAACATAAAATTCAAATAAAATACTAATTTTAATCTAATATTCCATCATTAAAATATATAGCTTTTAAAATATGATAGTTGCTGGTGATGATTGCTAATGGCAGTGCTTGTGAATGCCGACTAAAAGCAGTGGTTGGTTGTAGATTTGGTTGATGGTGGTAGTTTAGTTGTAGCTAGTGGTGATTGGTAGTGGTATCTATTATGATTGAGGATGGTGGTGATGGGTGGTGATAGTTAATAATGGTGGGTGATGGTGGTGGTAGTTGTGATTGAGAAATATGGTGGTGGGTGGTGGTATTTATAATGATTGGTAGAGCTAGCTATGGTTGTTGATGATAATGGGGTGGTTAGGTGTGGTAGTTGAGGTGAATGAGTCTTGGTTGTCGTTGAGAATGATGGTGGTGGGAGAGGTATGGATGGTGGGTGGTCGTAGTCGACAATGGTGGCGGCTATGCAGGAGGATGATGGTGGTGGTGGTTGTGGGTGGCATGGTGGTAGTTGATAATGGTATGCGATGAGTAAGTTAATAATGAATATGGATGATAGCATCTTAATGAAAGTAAGTCTCTGTTATGGATCTTAATTATACAGACCTATTCAGACTCATTAAGTGATTGTGAAGTAAAAAAAAAATGAATACACTTGATGATTAAGATCTGAATAATTAACATTCAGACTTTAAAAACAAACACACTTAATATCTGAGATCTGAATAATTAAGATTCAGACCTCCATTACAAACAAACGAGGGCTACCTCTCCTCTATGTGATCGAACGATATTAGCATATTGAAGCTTTCTATAGAGAATAACAAACTACCATTATCTAAAACAAATGCTTTAGATAATACTCAAATAATGGTTGAAACAATTGAATGGGATTGTTTTTGTTGATTAAAAGATGTCCTATAGGAAGTAGTGCTGTTTGTAGGCTGTGGACTCGTTGGTCCAGTTACATTATGAATTATAATGGTTGAAAAATCCACCTGGTAGCCTTTTTCAAGGTTCATATGGGATGAAGCCCAATTTCATATCTAGCCCATTTTTGGAACTCAAAATTTGATGTTAAAAGTGATGTACAAGTTCGTTGCAGATAATTTTATTGAGCAGTAAGTTCTCTATACTTACGTGGCTTCCCATCTTTCTTGCAGGATTAAACAAGCTCAAGTTAATAATGCTTTGCTCAGAATGTCAAAACTCACGGACCTATGAATGCTAGTGCACAAATAGCCCTTTATCAGAACCCTTATTCAAAGAATAGGCAAATTTATAAAGTTTTTGAAGCTTAACCGCCTCAAAATCATAATTTGGGAAAATGACACTTTATGGCCCTCTCAAAATAATAGTTAAAAATATATATTTTTCTGTATATATAAACATTATGTATGTTGTATATAAAAGTTATACAAATTTTATATACTTTTTCGACTACCAATTATAAATAGTTTCTGGCACGAGTTAAAAATAAAAAACGCCCAATCAATTTCACACCATTGGATTTGAAGTTTCACTTGCGGGTCTGAAGTTGACTGCTCATTAAACTTCAGCCAGTAGGAATGTCAACGGTGCGGGGCGGGACGATGCTGGTGCGGGGCTGGTCTTGTTTCAACCCGCCCCGCCCCGCATACGACTTTCACCCGCGTTCACATGTCCCACATCCACACCCGCATTCACTCGCCCTGCCCTGCCCCGCTATTTTATTTTATTTCATTTGTTAGTTTTTGTTTAAGCTTTTGACTGGAATTTTCATTGTGGTAAGGATTTAAGCTTGGGCTGGAAATGTCGAGGTGATTTTTTCTAATTTTACAATTGTGTACACTATAAAATACTTTTGTAATGGAAACCAAAAGCCATAAACAACTGACTGGAAACATTATGTCTATTTTGATTCTATTTACTTAAATTTAAATTGTAAGTTGTCACGTATGCAGGGGAATTTGAAGTGCTACAAGTATTTTCAATTAAATTATGACAATAGTTGATTAAGATAAGAATTAAAAAATCTGAAATAAAAAATCTAGTCAAAAGCTTTTTTATAAAATACAAGAATAGAGAGTTTCACTCATCATAGATATAGAACAAAGAGAGGAAGGTCACCTTCCGAAGGTGAAAGCGGAAGAAAATTAGGATATTCGGAAAAGTAATTTTGTAAGAAATTTCAATCTTAACCCGCACCTGCACCCGCCCCGCACCCGCACAGAACTTCAAAAATATTATTTCAACCCGCTCCGCCCCACATATATCTAAACTCGTCCTGCCCCACGCATGTCTAAACCCGCCCCGCCCCACACCCGCATCGCCCCATTGTCATCCCTATCAGTCAGTTTATAAACTCACATTGCTGACAATAAGGTAACAGTAATTGTTGATATAAATCCTTATCGAATTTATATGTGCGTTTCAGTTTAAATGAAATTTTACTTGATCAAGTCAACTAAGATATAAATATAAATAATGGATGAAAATTATTTACATCCCCCAAGTTTACTCTAAAAACTAAACTCATCCTTTAACTTTGAACAATTATCAATTTCATCCTTTCATCCTACACAACGCTAAAATTCAGTTATATTCTGGGCGCAAAGCTGTGCTGACTACTAGTCTGTTTGACCAAACTTCTTTTGAGCCAAAAGTGCTTCTTCTTTTTTGTCAAAAGTACTTTTTTCAAAAATTAGGTGTTTGGCCAAGCTTTTAAAAGGAAAAAAAATGCTTTTGAGGAGAAGCAGAAAAAAATATCTTCTCTCCAAACGCACTTTTTTGAAACACACTTTTGAGAAAAATACACTTAGAAGCACTTTTTAAAAGCTTGGCCAAATACTAAATGATAAAAATTGCAGGTGGCGCCCTATTTGGTCGCCCCCATTTAACATATACCACTTTTTTAAAAAGTTTTAACTTCTACACACTTTTTAAACAACTTCATCCTCCTCCTCCTCCTCCTCCTTCTTCTAATTCTTCTTCTTCTTCTTCGGGTGACAATGATTTTATATGGTGGTTGTGAATATATTTTAATGTAGTTTATGATGTTTTACAATTGTGAGTTGTTATAACGCTTTTTTTTACTATTGCTTAGGGTTTCTTCTTCTTATTTTTCTTAATTGCAAAATGGGTTCATTTATTGTTGTTTTGACAAATTGATGATTGGGGTTATTTGGAGGTTACGTTTCATATTTGAGCTCATTTGGAGTAGATTTAGGTATTAAATCGTATATTGGATTGTTATAATTCAAAGAACAAATTTCTGTTTCTGGACAATTTTCACTTCAGACTTATTGACCTTAAGTGAATGAAAACGTTTGTTGCACTTCAGACTTTTTGGCCTTAAGTGCATCTGAAGTGCGATTTTCCACTTCAGACTTATTGGCCTTAAGTGTAGCCAAACATTTGTTGCACTTAAGATCTTTTGGCCTTAAGTGCATCTAAAATGTAATTTTTCGCTTTCAGACTTATTTGCCTTAAGTGTAGCAAAACGGTTGTTGCACTTCAGACCTTTTGGCCTTAAATGCATCTGAAGTGCAATTTTTCACTTCAGCCTTATTGGCATTAAGTGCATGAAACCATTGGTTACAATTCATACCTATTTGGCCTTAAGTGCATCTGAAGTCTAAATTTTCACTTCAGACTTATGGGCCTTAACTGAATGAAAACGTTTGTTGCACTTCAAACTTTTTGGCCTTAAGTGCATCTGAAGTACAATTTTTCACTTCAGACTTATTGGACTTAAGTACATCTGAAGTACAATTTTTCACTTCGGAAAAAATAAACTTGCTGCCACATGTGTACATCGCAGGATTGAGAAATGGTAAAAATGAGTACCATGCCATTCAAACGTTAGAAAAAGCAAATCATGTAGTTTTGTCTGAGATGAGTACGATCAGGTTGGGAAGATACATAAGATGCCCCTAAATTATCTGAAAAGTTATTTACACACCTTAACTTTACAGGTGAACTATCACCCTCTCCCCCAATCCTTGTTTGAAGTGGAACTTATATCCTCTTAAACATACAAACCAGGTAAAATATGGGTGTATTAGATACGGGATCCACGTGGAAAATCCAAGTAATAATTAATATCATTCCATTTTTTTGTTTTCTTTCTTTCTTAGCCCTATCTCTTGTTTCTCTTATTCATTCTCTTTTTCTCCTTCCCTTCCAAGCAATCCTCAACAAAACCTTCCTGAAAGTACGGGGGGTTGAATTACTTATTTTAAAAATAGTTATCAGTAGTTGACTAGTTTACCAATTAGTCAATTAGAAATAAGAGCGAGATAATAATAAATGCAGAATTAAAGTGCATGAATTAAAGACACCAGAATTTTTATACTGGTTCGGATTCGATGTGAATCCTAGTCTAGTCCCCTTGGGTTGCAAGGGTGTTTTCATTGATCGTAGTTTCTTGAGTACAGAGAAAGTGGTGTAGCTTTACACCAATAGCTTAGTTTCTATGTCTCTTGTCTTTTCGTGATACAATGCCTCACTAGTGATTTTCTCTCTTTCGTCTCTCCCTAATTACACAACACATCTAAAAGAACTGCAATGTTTGTTGGGAGTAGAACATAAAGAGGGTAGATTGTTTGATCAAAGTATGTTTCTTCAAGTCTAGAGCGAACATATATATACTTTCCAGGAGGCCATAGAATCTTGAGAGATTGCAAACCCAAGAGATTTGATCCTTGAAAAGAATCACAGTTTGATTCTTTCCAAGAATAAAGTTAATTACTGTTACTCTTCCTTGATGTGTGGACTTTTACGGCTTCCCATCTCTAATTCTTGACATCCGCTAGATTTTCTGATTCTTGGTTATTATGTTTTCCATAAATCTGGTACCTTCCAATAATAGCTTCTAATTGATTATCTTTGCCGGATCTTCAGCGCTTCTTCCCTTTTTATCACTGATTCCTTCTCCTTGATGGCTTCGATCAATCTCTGATTGATTTCTTCCTTCAGCTTATTTCTTCTGTATAGAACTGCTTATGTATTTCTTCCTTCAGTTTATCCCTTTTACGTTGAACTATCCCCGTTACATTGATCCTGATTGATTTCCTCGAGTCCCTACACCAAAAGCAATTATATTATTTTTTATCATTAAAACTAATAGTCTAACAATCTCCCCTTTTTTTATGATGACAAAAAAATAATATATGTAAATACCAGTTAACTTCCCTATAGTTTACTCCCCCTCAATGAGTGCAGTTGAGACTTCTTCTTTTAGTCGACTTTTGTAACCTTCTTTTTGTACCGGGAGAAATTATCCCTTTTCTCCTCCTTTTGACATCAGCAAAGAGGGGATATAACTAAAACAGACAATATAACTATAACTATAACCACAGACTAAAACAGGAAATATAACTAAAGTTGGCATGATCAGCTTGCAGAGACAACAAAAGAGTCATAAAACAAGCAATATAACTAAGGGAAGAATTGGCTCGTTTGTTCAGCAATGAGCATCTTCGGGAATTCCTAAGTGAGTGCGCCAAAAACCATTTCAAAAACGGGGAAGCCAACAAGCAGATCGAGCAGGAAGAACCTCAACATGTGATTAACATTATTATCGGTGGAGTAGACATTCCACAAGGACAGATGATGAAACACACCAAAGTTTCTATCAGAAGAGAGAAACAAACTCGAGATTATGTTCCGGAAGGATCCATCTCGTTTAGTGACGAGGACACTGAGGTCATCATTTAACCTCAAAACGATGCACTGGTAGTATCTGTACTCATTAATAAATCTCGAGGTACATGTGTGTTAATTGATCCAGGTAGCTCGGCCAACAACATACGATGGAAAGTCGTGGAACAATTGGGGTTGTTTGATCAGATCGTACCAGGAGTTCGAATACTAAACGGGTTCAATATGGAGTGCGAGACAATGAAGGGTGAAATCACCCTACCGGTCAACACGACCAGGACCACTCAGCAAACGAATTCTATGTGATCGAGGGTAATATGAGGTAAAACGCCTTGTTCGGAAGACCGTGGGTTCATAGCATGAGGGCGATACCATCGACCTTGCACTAAGAGTTGAAATATCAAACTCCAGGTGGGATAAAAATTGTCTACAGGGAAAAACCTACCGCAAAGGAGATATTCACCGTCAAAGAAGTGACATCAGCACCCTCGGTCACAACATCAAATGTAACGACTTGGTCAGTTGTTTTGAGTATTGAAGCCTCGATCCCTTAATCTATGCATCCCTTATATTATATTGTGGTTACGTGACTCGTCGGGGTGTTGGGTTCTAGTTTTGGGTGATTTTCAAATTGAAATAGGACACATAGTCCCTAAGTTGTAAGGTAAAGTCGTAGGAGTTTATCGTAGTTTTACTTGTGTGAAGATGACTCCGGAATGGAATGTTGGTGGTTTCAGTATCCCAGTATGGTGATTTTGGTCTTAGGAGCGCATCCGAATGTTGATTTGGAGGTCCATAGGTCGTTTCGACGTGATTTGGCAAAATATAGAAATTAACAGAATTTAGGAAGTTTGACTGGGAGTGGACTTTATTGATTGTGGGTTCGGATCCCGTTTACGGAAGTTGTAATAGGTCCGTAATGTCATTTATTTCGAAGAGATATTTCGAGAATCTTTAATGTTCACTTATATTCACAATAATGACGATAACTATTACCATCATTGCCACGTACATATCCATCACCATGGTAATGACCCCGGTTATTATTATGTTATGTTCTATCTGGATTTTTTGTATGCTATTAGATTCACTTCAAAAATTTCATTATTTTGTTGAGGCGCAAGAAGGCAATGATATTTTAAAGATTTTTTCAAAAATGTTGATGGGTTTATAGTACCTTAGCTTTATGTTTTGATGATCTAACAAACTTATTGTCAATAACCAGATAAGAAACCTGATACACACTTGTTACACAGCGCAAATATCTGACTCAAGCTAATGAGAGTTGCTATGACTTCAGAAGATGAAGAATAACTCAGGGACCTGATTCCCTTGGGTTCCCCTGGCAATAGTATGAAGTCAACTCTCCACAGCTGGAAAGTGACTGCCTGCACTGTACACACAAACACTACTGCACAGTGCAGCAGTCACTTCCATTGGGAAGGACCTTGTACCAACGAAGTGATTACATCATTCAAGTGATGTCATCCCAGTTGTATTAACATTAACATTACAAAAAAACATCACTTGAACACTTGAGAATTCATTCAAGCACTTCAATCATCTAATAATCAAGTATTCAATTCTCAAGGGCATCAAGAACAAAGTACAGCTCTGCTACGGACCAGTTCCTACAACAAGTCTTTGTATGTCCTTAATTGAGTTGTAACTTTGTAATAGGTGTACTGCAAAGTGGCTTGTAATGGGTGTATTATAAGTTAGTGAGGGATTAAGAGTTTAATTCCTAGGTTGCATAGGTTGTAATCTAAAATATTGCTCATAGTGAAGTTGAAATCCTACCAGTGTAGGTCGTGATTTTTTATCCCCTTGAGCAGAGTTTTTTCCAAGTAAAAACCCCATGTTCCATTTACTTACTGTTGTGTTAGCTTATTCTGTGGAAACTATCATAGAACCTGGTCTCTATATAATTTGGTGGACTCCTATATTCTATCAATTGGTATCAGAGCAAGTTCTTTCTATCAGGTTAACACCTAGAAAGAATCCTCATGGCTTCTCCACCAAACTTCGAAGAAGGTCAGTCCACTTATAGGCCACCTAGATTCAATGGTCAATATTATGGATGGTGGAAGACAAGGATGCATGATTTTATCATGGCTGAAGACTCCAAGATGTGGGATGTCATATGTGATGGCCCCTATGTCCCTAAAAAAAGGTCGGAGATCCAGCTGTGACAGTGCCTAAGACGAGGAAGGAGTTCAACGATGCTGACAGGAAATCTGTGGAGAAAAAATTTTGTGCCAAGAAAATTTTGGTGTGTGGTATAGGTCTTGATGAATACAATAGGATATCAGCCTGTCAATCTGCAAAAGAGATATGGGAATCTTTACAAATAGCGCACGAGGGAACTACTCAAGTAAAGCAATCCAAGATTGACATGCTCACCACTAAGTATCAGCTCTTCAGAATGAAGGATGATGAATCCATTCAAGATATGCACACTCGATTCACTTACATCATAAATGAGCTACACTCTCTTGGTGAATTCATTCTAAGGAACAAGCTCGTGAGGAAGATTCTCAGTGTTTTTCCTAGCTCATGGGAGAGTAAGGTGAACGCTATTGCTGAAGCAAAGGATTTGCAGGCGCTGACTATAGATGAATTGGTTGGGAATCTGAATACCTATGAAATTGAGAAGAAGAAGAAGAAGGACAATGAGAGAACAGAAACAAAGAAGGAAAAGAACCTGGTACTCAAAATAGACAACAATGACTCAAGTGGCGAGGATAGTGGCATGGCATACTTAACCAGAAGGTTTCAGAAAATGGTTCGAAGGAATAGAGGTATACCAAATAGGGGTATTTCTAGCCAGCCAAAGAATTATGACCTCTGTCATAAGTGTGTAAAGTCATGGCCTTTCATCAAGGATTGCCCTCTCCTGAATCAAGAACATTTCGAACACAACTTTGATAAAGCAGCCAAGAGGAACCCGGTTCCTGATAAACGCTTCAAAAGAAAGAACATCGCTGACAATGTTGTGAAGCAAGCTCTTGCAGCATGGGGAGACTCCTCCAGTGAATCTGAAGAAGAAAATGATGTAGGTGACAATTCAATGATGACGGTTGAAAGTGAAGCAACTGAGTACGATTCAATATTTGCCTTGATGGCTCAATCAGACGATGATGAAGATGATGACAATGATGAGGTAAACTTTCAGGATGTTCAGAGAAATATGAAGTCCTACTCCCCTAAAAAAACTCATGTAATTAGCTAATGTATTAATTGATGCTTACCATAGTCTTGTAAATGATAAGGTTGCCTTAGTTATGGATCTAGGAGATGTTTAGCAAACTAGAGATGACTTAGTAGTTTGTGTTGTTGATTTGAAGGAAACAATAGATAATCCGAAAAATGAAAAAGAGGTTCTAACTGAGAAAATCGCTAGTGTAAAACACGAAAGAGATGATTTGATGGTGGTAGTGGTTGACTTAAAAGAAACCATTGAGAATTTCAATAAAGAAAAAGATGCCTTAGTGGAGAAATTTGCTATTATTGAGCAAGAAAGAGATGACCTCTTAGTGGTGATTGTAGACTTAAAGGAAACAATAGAGGAACTTAAAATTCAAAGTAGNATCAATTGAGAATGTGTACTATGTCAATGGTCTCAAGTACAGTCTCTTGAGTGTTTCTCAAATATGTGATAAAGGAAACAAGGTAGAGTTCTTGTCCAAGATATGCACAGTTACAAATCTTGTAACTGGTGAAGTGGTACTTGTGGCCAAAAGATACAAGAATATCTACGTTGCTGATTTTGAGTCCTTACAAAGTGGTGATCTGAGATGCTTGAAAGCAGTTGATAATGATGTTGAATGTTGCCACAGAAGGCTAGGGTATGAAAGCTTCCCTCTAATGAATAAGCTGGTCCAGAAGGACCTGGTTTGTGGTCTGCCCAAGTCAAAGTTCAAATAGCACAAAGTGTGTGATTACTGCACTAGAAACATGTAAAATCTTCATTCAAGCCCAAGAAGGATGTCAGCACCTCAAAACCACTTGATCTTGTTCATATAGATCTATGTGGCCCTATGAGAGTGCCAAGCATGGGAGGAAAAAAATACATCTTTGTAATAGTAGATGACTACTCTAGATTCACTTGGACTCTATTCCTCATAACCAAAGATGAGGCCTTTGAGGTTTTTTTAGACTTTGTGAAGAAGATTCAAGTAAAGATGGAATCAAAGGTAGCATGCATTAGATCAGATCATGGAACAGAATTTGAAAATGCTAAGTTTGATGAATTCTGCAACGAAAATGGCATCACCCACAACTTCTCAGCTCCAAAAACTCCACAACAAAATGTAGTTGTGGAAAGGAAGAACCGAACTCTTGAAGATATGGCACGAACAATGTTGATCGATAGTTGAATTTCTAAGAACTTCTAGGCAGAAGTTATCAACACTGCTTGCTACTTGGTGAACAGGTGCATGATCAGGTCTCTTTTGAACAAAACTCCTTATGAGTTGTTAAATGGAAGGAAGCCCAAGCTGACTCACTTAAGAACATTTGGGTGCAAGTGTTATGTCCTCAACAATGGAAAGGACCAGCTTGGAAAATTTGATGCCAAGAGTGATGAAGGAATTTTTCTGGGGTATTGTTCTCAAAGTAAAGCCTACAAGGTATACAACAAGAGAACTCAGTGTGTAGAGGAGAGTGTTAATGTAATATTTGACGAGTCTTATCTATCTTGTGAGAAGAGCAAGAAGGATGATCAAGATGGAGAGCCTTTGCTGGTTCCAGGAGAGGTCATTGATATGGCAAATGGAAAGGCAGACATGATGAGTCTGGTGAAGGTGACAGGTGAAGATAATGCAATCACTTCCTTGTCAGCTGGAGAGGAACCAAGTACTACAATCACAACCACTGAAGCTGAAGAAAGAGTGGTTGATGCAGTTCAAAGTACTCCACCGGTAGCAGAAAGAAGGATACAAGAGAATCAGTCAAGCTTGCCCAACTCCTCTACAAATGAAATTCAGGTGCCAAACTGGAAACACAAGATCTCCCATCCTCTCGTCAATATAATCACTCTTGTGGATTCAGGAGTCCAAGCTAGGAATTCACTTGCCTTCTCAGCATTTCTCTCCCAAATAGAGCCCAAAAATATTAAGGAAGCCTTGAAAGATGCAGACTAGATCAAAGCCATGTAATATGAGCTGCATCAGTTTGAAAGGAACAAATTATGGCACCTGGTACCTAGACCCTCAGATCGAACCATTATAGGCACCAAGTGGGTATTCAGGAACAAGCTTGAGGAACATGGAAACACAACAAGAAACAAGGCAAGGATAGTGGTCCAAGGCTACAATCATGAGGAAGGAATTGATTATGATGAGACCTTTGCTCCAGTTGCTCGTATGGAAGCTATCAGAATCCTCATTGACTTTGCATCGCATATGGAAGAAGCAGGATCCTCGAGCTTGGTATGAGATATTGTCTCATTCCTCTTAGAAAATGGCTTTGGAAGATGAAAAATTGACAACACTTTGTTTCTGAAGAAATGAGGGAGGAACCTGCTCATTGCTCAGGTATATGTTGATGATATCATTTTTGGGGCAACAGTTGATTCACTACGTGAGGAATTTGCATAACTCATGGGAAGTGAGTTTGAGATGAGCATAATGGGTGAGTTGAATTTATTTGTGGGTCTTCAAGTGAAGCAGTCCACAAAGGGAACATTTATAAGTCAGTAGAAGTATATTAAGGAGCTTCGGAAGAGATTTGACATGGAAGCATCAAAAGTGATTGACACTCCCATTGCCACTACTACTCGACTAGATATGGATGAATCTGGCTCTTCCGTGAACCAAAAAGTGTATAGAGGCATCATTGGATCTGTCATCTATCTTACTGCAAGCATGCCAGATATTGTATTCAATGTGGGAATATGTGCGCAAGGTTTCAATCAAATCCCAAAGAATCTCATCTGAAGGCTGTCAAAAGAATCCTCAGATATCTTTAGGGAACACAGGACCTGGTTATGTATTACCCTTCTGGTGATAATTTTAATCTTGTTGGGTATGTTGATGCTGATTATGCAGGTTATCTCATGGACAGGAAAATCACATCTGGAATTTCTCACCTCTTGGGGTCATGTCTTATCACATTGGGACACAAGAAAGCAAATTTCAGTGGCACTTTCAACAGCTGAAGAAGAATATGTTGTAGTTGCCTCCTGTTGTGCTTAGCTACTGTGGATCAAACAATAGCTGGAAGAGTTTGGAGTGTACACTGATTGTGTACCTCTTTTGTGTGATAACACAAGTGCACTCAACATGGCCAAAAATCCAGTCCAGCATAGGAGAACCAAGCACATTGATGTGAGACATCATTTTCTTAGAGACAATGTAGAAAAGGGGCTTATCTGTATGAAGTTCTAAAGCACAGACGACTAAATTGCATACATCTTCACCAAAGCCCTGAGCAGAGAACACTTTGAGAGAAACAGGCTGGCACTAGGACTGGTAAAGCCTAATTAAGAACATGATTCCCAGCACATGGCTATGAAAGTCACATACAGGTAAAATTAGCAAAAGTGTTTTTTGGCCAAGTCGAACTCACTTCTATATCGTTACAGGTAGACACGCATGATGATTACAGAAGTTGTTGAGGCAATGCATGAGCGGTAAAAGAAGGTTGAGCATTTTTTGAAAGAATGGTCAGGAACCTGGTTCTTGTGCCACAGGTTAGTAGTCTTTTGCTTTTCTCATATATATATCTCAAAAGAAACAAAAATAATGCAACATCATCAACCTTTTCAGACCCTGTATATCACGTCTTTTTGTTTAAATCCCTTCACTTCCCTCTGAATTGCATCTTCCCACGCATCTGCCGCCATTTCAGAACCCGTTTCTCCTTCCTTCATAATTTCGATCCACCTCATTATAACCCTCTCACTTCCAAAACTTGAATCACCATCTCTGTCTTCCTCAGTCTCTCCAATACCTTTAAGCAAAATTCTTTACCATGGTTGAGGATCAGAAAACCCCTCTTACAACTGATGAGAAAACCCTCGAGTCTTCTCCTGTAGAAACCCCACCAGTTATTCCTTCTTCCACCCATGTTCCAATAGAAAACCCTAAACCAGTTTCTCCTTCACTCTCCACCCCTCTCTCTACTCCCTCTGACTCTGATCCTCTTATAAGTGCTGAGAAATTAGAAAAGGCATAAGAATGATAGCATCCCTCAATTGTTGCCTGAGACACTCGAAGAACAGAGTAAAGAGGATATTTCTGTTCTAGAAGAAAACCAGAGTGAGTCTCCATCTGCAGTAAAAGTTTCATCGATCAGTCCAGAAAGTGCTAAGGCTACTAAGGAAAGCTCTGAGTCTACGGGTACTCCGGTCTCTTCTGTTGTTGCTCCTATGTAACCTCAAGAGAGGGACGCCATAGAAAATATGCTAGTTATCGCTGCTGAGGGGATAATGAGTGAGGAAAAATCTGGTGTACCTGAGTCTCAGGAGAAAGAGACTCAGCCCTTAATAAGAGAAGGAACAATGGTGCCTTTTGAAAAACCGGCACCGTAAGAGACTACTGGGACCCCTCTTGATGGACCTGACCCCTCTCCTGAGGAAACATGTCAGGAATCATCATCCCATGTCAGTTTCGACCCTGCCCCTTCTCCTCACTTTGATGTTGATCCCTTGAGTGTGGTGGCTCCTGTAATGAGGTCCAGTGATGAAGAAGATGAGGATGATGTTGCTCTGAGTGCTTTTTTTAAAGTAAGAAAGCCAGTAGAAACTCATGAGCCCCTTCCCAAATGACCTACCACAAGGTTGCAAAAAAAGGAAGCTCTTGAGTCTGCTCTCAAAAACAATAAGAGAAGTAGCAGAAGAAGAAGAAAAGGCGAGCCAAGGATGGTGAAGTTGTTTGTGATAAGGATATTCCAGTTGTGGAAGTTGATGAGGAAGCCCAGAAGAACCAAGTTCCTTGATCAAGAAGTCTCATAAAAAGAAGCACTCTACTGAGAGTCCTTCAAAAGATGTTATTGGAACACCAAGTGAAAAGTCAGTGAAGGATAGTGGCAAGTTGAAAGAAGTGGAAGTAGAAGAATTTGTGTCTGATAAGGATGTGCAAGTGAAGTCAAGTGGGAAAGTTCAATCTCGTGGAAAATTTGTGAAAAGAAAATTGGAGGATGTTAAAGAACCTGGTTCTGTGAAGAAGACAAAGAGTGGTAGCATCTCTGGTAAAGAAAGGTTGAGGTATCAGAAGGTATTGTGGGGTCGTACTTTTGACCCTGAGATATATGAGATGGTCGGAATGCGTCAAGTGCTTGAGATGTGTGAATTTCAACAGTGGGAACACCTATTCAAGGTGGATGTGCCCAGAGTAGATGATGAAAAGGTTCAAAGTTTCTATGCAAATCTCTTTACTGTTGAATCTGACCACATCTGCGCATTGGTGAATGGCGTAGACATTGTTATGGACTCTGTTGCGCTAGGAGAAATACTTAATGTTCCTGCTGAAGGGTTGTTTTCTGTTCGAGATGCCTGTAGCTCAAATTTTAGGAATGTTATTGTCAAGGAGAGATTCATACAACAAGGGGAACGGGTGCATAAGAAGGCCTTGCTTCATGTATACCAGTTGATCTTTGAGTTACTTGCTTCCTCGCGCTGAGAGGAGATCCATCACCTCCAAGGCTGATATGTTTCTGATAGAAGAACTAGATGGGTTCAAAACAGTTAATCTGCCAGCTATAATGATTGAGCATATGCAAAAGGTGGCAGAATTCAAAGATGGCAACCATGGTCTCCGCTATGGATTTCTCCTTACGCGAGTGTTCAAATTTTTTAAAGTTCCTTTGGGACAGCCTAAAATGGGGACCAAGAAGCAGACCTTCTCTAAGACTACACTAGAGGAGTGTGAGTGTATCGATAAAAGTGGAGGGGTAGGCAGCACTTCAAATTATCTCCCAGCTCATAAATGCTCAAAATTGTGCTACTAAAGAGATCAGAAAGTTGAAGGCTCTGAATGCCATATTAGAGACTCAGCTCAGTCAGGCCCAAGTGGCACCAGGGTCCTCCAGTTCTTCAAACGCAGAGGTTGCTCGTCTGACTAAGAGAATGCTGATCTCAGGCAACAGGTTGAGAACCTGAGGGAGAAACTGCTCGCTGAATAAATATCCGTAAATGCTCGGATAGATCTCGTTCTCAACACTCTTGCTGCCTCTTCTAAGCCCTCTTCCTCTAGTGTCCGCTAGGCATATCCCTCAGTGACCAGTGTCTCAGTTTGTATCTCTTACAAGTGTTTTGATGATGTTATGGTGGTTGTTTTTGTTTTTCTTTTTTGGTTTGTAGATGGAAATCACTAGTACTGCTCCCGTGTAAACAGTCCAAATATGCTTTCGTTGTTTTAATGAATGCTTTCCTTCTTTTGCTACAAATGTTTATGTCTTTATGCTTCTCTTTTCTATCATGTTTGTGTGCACACAAGTGGCATGAGTTAACTAAGCTAGACTTCTTTATGTTATTTGCTATTTTATGTGTTTTTAATGATGCCAAAATAGGGGAGATAAATTGATAATTAAGAAGAAGAGTGGGTTGATTAAGGGGGAAACACAAAGTCAGGGGGAACTTGTGAAGTTCATGTTGCATTATCTGGTTTCTGTTGCTCTGTGCAGGATTATCAATTTTTAAGTTTGTCATCACCAAAAAGGGGAAAATTGATGTGTTTATAGTACTTTAGCTTTATGTTTTGATAATCTAAAAAACTTACTATCAAGAATCAGATAAGGAACATGATACACACTTGGTACACAACGCAAACATCTTACTCAAGCTAATGAGAGTTGCTATGACTTCAGAAGATGAAGAATCAACTCAGGGACCTGATTCCCTTGGGTTCCCCTGGCAACATACAAGTCAACTCTCCACAGCTTAAAAGTGACTGCATACATTGTACACGCAAACAGTACTGCATAGTGCATCAGTCACTTCCATTGGGAAGGACCTTGTACCAGCTAAGTGATTACATCATTCAAGTGATGTCATCCAAGTTGTATTAACATTAACATTTACAACAAAGCATCACTTGAACACTTGAGAATTCATTCAAGCACTTCAAGCATCTAATAATCAAGTATTCAATTCTCAAGTGCATCAAGAGCAAAGTACAACACTGCTACGGACCAGTTCCTACAACAAGTCTTTGTATGTTCTTAGTTGAGTTGTAACTTTGTAATTGTTCTTCATTGTAATTCCTACTTTGCTTATCTAGAAGCATTAATTAGGAAACCTTTGTAAACCATAAACTTTAGTGTTTGTGTCGTGACTAGAGTTAGTCATATGTTGAAGTCTTTGTAATAGGTGTATTGCAAAGTGGCTTGTAATAGGTGTATTACAAGTTAGTGAGGGATTAAGAGTTTAATTCCTAGGTTGCAAAGGTTGTAATCTAAAAGATTGTTCGTAGTGAAGTTGAAATCCTACCAGTGTAGGTCGTAATTTTTTTATCCCCTTGAGCAAGGATTTTTCCACGTAAAACCCCCATGTGCCATTTACTTACTATTGTATTAGCTTATTCTATGGAAACTATCATAAGACCTGGCCTCTAGTGGATTCATATATTCTATCGAATGTGATACTTCAAGAGAAAATTTAATATATAAAACGTGAAGGATAATTCTCTAGCATGACTTCATCGGTAATCATAACGTGCCCCTGGAAATATTACCACTTCTAGTGGTTATGGCCTTAAAGGCTAAGTGGATTTTGTCATACAGTTACTTTGAATGGTAATATATAAATTGCATGTAACATCATCTAGAGTTTCACTAAACCAATTATTGTTATCAAATTAATAATCCTTCATTTTGGTAACAATAGTACGGGCTAGCTAGTTATCGGATTGGTCATTTAAAAATAGCAAGTATTTGCAATGTTATTGAAAAATAGTTACTATTTTACTGTAATAAGGAAAGTTCCAGCATAATATATCGGAGATCGGTGCACCTGTGTATGAACTAACAAGAACTTCAACACGCGGAAAGTTTCAACATAATATACTGGAGATTGAAGCACATGTGTATGAACTTCCAGCATATTATGCTGGACCGATATATTATACTGGAACTCCAGTATATTATGCTGGAAGTCTAGTATAATGTACTGGATTTTCAGTATA
The DNA here is from genome assembly GCA_005239495.1 of Nicotiana undulata. Taxonomy (NCBI): domain Eukaryota; kingdom Viridiplantae; phylum Streptophyta; class Magnoliopsida; order Solanales; family Solanaceae; genus Nicotiana; species Nicotiana undulata. The sequence continues at coordinate 16,885 of ML252435.1, forward strand.
TTATACTGGAATTCTACTGTATTATGTTGGAGTATTTTCTGAATTTTGAACAGTGTTTTCGTTCAGATTTATCTTTACATGAAAAGTGGCTAAATTTCAATTACTTTTATACCGTGGCTATTTTTGAATGACCACTTGTAAATCTAGCTATTTTTGAATCTCATTTTGTTAACAGTGACAAAATCATGTAACGACATATTCAAACTAAAATAGAATTTGTGTATTCAAATACACCGAACATTACGACTAGGGTGGCAAATGGGCGGGTTGAGCTGAATCTGGGCGGATCAAGATGGGTTAGGTCAATAAATGGGTCATTGCCCAACCCAGCCCAAAGTATACTTGGGCTAAGATGGGCTGGGTCAAGATGGGCTAAACAATGGGTCATAGTCCAACCCGCCCAACTTGACCATGTCTTAGAATCATGCTCATCTTGCATAAAAAAGCCTATTACCTTAAATATGTAAGTTGAAAAATATTTTGCGGGCGGGGGTGGGGGTGTTTGGAGTGGTTGGTGGTGCAGAAAAACAAAAAAATAGAAAATTAAAAATACAAAAAACTGTAAAAAAATATTAGAGGGGATTTGTGCTGGGTGGTAAGGGGGTAGGGTGTAGGTGCAAAAAATTAAAAATACAAAAAAAAAGTAAAAAAAAAATTAAGGAGGTTAGCGTGTGCGCCAGGGGAGGGGGTGGTAGGAAATATGGTGGTGCAGAAAAACAAAATAACAGAAAATTGAAAATACAAAAGGAAAAGTGAAAAACAATTGAGGGGGTTATTGGGGGGGGGGGGGGGGGGGAGGTGTAGAAATACACAAAGAAAACAGAAAAATTGAACATACAAAAAAAAAATTTGGGGTAACTAAGTAAATTTCTAGATAAGTTGGGTTGAGATCCCTTTGTTTTGGGTGAATTTTATGGGTCGTATTTGAGCTGCTTAATGAGTCAGCATGAACTATAAAAAATAATGGGTTAACTTGTCAACCCAAATAGACCCATGAGCTAAATATTTATAGCTCAATTCATTAATCTCTGGGCAGGTGGACCGGATGAGTTTGGACTCAAATTGCCACAGTAAAATGATACAAAATAACTACTTATACGTCTTTAACACTGCAGTCTTCTACAATTGCACTCAAAAATGTTGGAAGCACAAGAATAATTCATATCCCATTAGTTAGGGAAAGAAGAGCCGAGAACACCTAATTGGGAGTTGGAAACCAAAATATTACAAAAATAAACAAAAAGAACGAAAATAAGTGGAAAAAAAATATTACATAACTATGTATAACGCCCAAGTACAGGGCGCTATACATTAACGGTGTACTTGGGCGTTATACATAAAGCTGCAAAATCCAGGTATAGCGCCCATATACACAGCGCTATACAAGCTCCAATAATTCAACATTGTATAGCGCCGCGTATATGGGCGTTATACATATAAAAAAATAAAAACCGCGCAATCCATTTTCTATATAAAGAGGTCACAATTTCAGTATATTTTATTCAAAAAAATTTCAAACTCTTAAGCAGTGTTAATTTCAGTGTTAAATTCTCCAGCATTTTTTCATTATATCTGAAGAGCGTAGAATGAGAGTTTCATTATATTGGGGGGGTGATGTTGTGATGGAGAATAACTCTATGATCTACAGTTTACCTGCTCAATGTCATGTTAAATTGCCACTTACAATGGAGTACGATAATTAATATCGTTGTTATGCAAACAAATGAGTGTGAGGAAACGTTCAGTGATACTTAAAGTAACCGGAAGATATCCGTATTCCGTCACTCCGCAAGGGATTGCTTTTTTACTCGGAGTTTAACATCGACGATGATGAAACTTTGAGTGATTTTTTGAGGACTCCGGATGAATGCCGGGAATTTCTTTTAATCGCAATGTTGGAGATGTACGTGAAGGTCGAAGACGCTCCAAAAAACGAGGTTGTGCGTAGTAAAGATACCCCCCAGTCATGGGGTGGTTATTCTGGGGCAGTTTTTGCCGGACAGGTTCCGGATGGAAGATTTTTCTTTGATTTAAACATATCACCGCCGGCCAATGAGCAGGGAGAAAATAATTTATATCCTGCTTTCCAACATTCACAAGACGAGTGGTAAACTTCAATTTTAATTTGTGTTAATTATGTATATTTTTGGTGTAATGAATTTGTATTAGTTGGTTGTGCAGTGAAAACAAGCAAGTTGAACTACCTGTACTCACTCAATTATCCGAAAATGACGTATTACATCAGGATTTGGCTGATGCACAGAGTGAGGAACATAACAGTGATTACGACAACAATGCCGATGAATCTGGAG
>ML252436.1:6194-24944 GCA_005239495.1 Nicotiana undulata
CCCCCCCCCCCCCTTCCCTCACACTGCTATGCGATTGCATAGTGTCAAACACTAGACACAAGCAAACTTGATTTACACCAGATTTTTCCTATGTTTTAGCACCCCGACAACTACCAGAAACTCACCCGAGCCCTCGGGACTCAAAACCAAATATGCACACAACCTCGAAAACATCCTACGGACTTATTCGTGTAATTAAACCACCAAAATAACATTAAAAACAACGAATTAAACCTCCAAAATCCATAAATATTCTCAAAACTTCCACAACTTTCAAATTTTGCATTTAAGGTCTGAATCACGTCAAAATAAGTCCCATTTCTTACCGAACTCTACAGACAACACATATAAATCATATCGAACCTGTACCGGGCTCCGGAACCAAGATACGGGCCCGATTCCACAGGTTTCACATAACATTTCTCTTTCAAAAACCTTTATATTTTTCAGAAAATAATTTCTCTTAAAAATTCATTTCTCGGACTTGGGACCTCGGAATTCGATTTCGGGCATACGCCCAAGTCCCATATTTTCCTACGGACCCTCCGGGACCGTCAAATCACGGGTCCAAGTCTGTTTACCAAAAACGTTGACCAAAGTCAACTTTACTTCAAATTTCAACACAAAATTATTATTTTTATCAGTTTTTCACATAACGGCTTCCGGCTACACGCTCGAGCTGCGCACGCACATCGAGGTGAGATAAAAAGAGGTTTTCACGACCTCGGAATACGGAATTAGCTAAAAATACACGGGATGACCTTTTGGGTCATCACAATCTCCACCTCTAAAACAAACGTTCGTCCTCGAACGGACATAGAAAGGTACCTGAATCTGAGAAAAGATGGGGATATCGGCTCCGCATATCGAACTTAGACTCCCAAGTAGCTTCCTCAACAGGCTGACCTCTCCATTGAACATGAACCGAAGAATAACTCTTCGATCTCAACTGCCAAACCTGCCGGGATAATATAGCTACCGGCTCCTCCTCAAAAGTCAAATCCTTGTCCAGCTGGGCACTGCTGAAGTCTAGCACATGAGATGGATCGGCAATATACTTCCGAAGCATAGATACATGAAACACCGGATGCACGACTGATAAACTCGGTGGTAAAGCAAGTATGTAGGCCACCTCTCCTACCTTCTCAAGAATCTCAAATGGACCAATGTACCTAGGGCTCAACTTGCCCTTCTTCCCGAACCTCATCACACCCTTCATGGGCGACACCCGAAGCAATACCCGGTCACCAATCATGAATGCCAAATCACGAACTCTACGGTCTGCGTAACTCTTCTGCTTGAAGTGAGCTGTACGAAGTCTATCCTGAATGATCTTCATATTGTCCAAGGCATCCTGAACTAATTTCGAACCCAGTAACCTAGCCTCTCCCGCCTCGAACCCAACTGGCGACTGACACCGCCTACCAAACAACGCCTCATAAGGAGCCATCTGAATGCTCGACTGATAGTTGTTGTTGTAGGCAAACTCAGCTAAAGGCAAAAACTGGTCCCATGAGCCTCCAAAGTCAATGGCACATGCTCGCAACATATCCTCCAAGATCTGAATGGTACGCTCGGACTGTCCGTCCGTCGAGGATGAAACGTTGTGCTCAACTCAACCCGTGTGCCCAACTCATGCTGAAATACTCTCCAAAAATGGGAGGTAAACTGAGTACCTCGATCGGAAATAATAGACACGGGCACACCATGCAAGCGAACAATCTCCCTGATATAGATCTTTGCCAATTTCTCCTAAGAATACGAAACTGATACCAGAATGAAGTGTGCTGACTTGGTCAGCCTATCAACAATGACCCACACCGCATCAAACATCCTCTGAGTCTGTAGGAGCCCAACGACGAAATCCATGGTGATACGCTCCCACTTCCACTCGAGAATCTCAATCTGTTGCATCAAACCACCAGGTCTCTGGTGCTCGCACTTAACCTGCTGACAGTTCAAGCACCGAGCTACATATGCCACAATATCTTTCTTCATCCTCCGCCACCAATAATGCTGCCGCAAATCCTGGTACATCTTTGCGGCACCCGGATGAATGGAATACCGGGAACTATGGGCCTCCTGCAATATCAACTCACGAATCCCATCGACATTAGGTACACAAATACGGCCATACATCCTCAAGCCTCCATCATCATCAATTGTGACCTGCTTGGCACTCTGTGCCGAACCGTATCCTTAAGGACACATAAATGACGATCGTCATACTGCCGGTCTCGAATGCGATCAAACAATGAAGAACGGGCCACAGTATAAGCCAAAACACTGCCAATCTTAGAAACATCCAATCTCATGAACCGGTTGGCCAAGGCCTGAACATCTAAGGCAAGAGGTCGCTCCCCGACCGGTATATAAACAAGACTACCCATACTGGCTGACTTCCGGCTCAAAGCATCGACCACCACATTGGCCTTCCCCGGATGATATAAGATGGTAATGTCATCTTTCAACAACTCCAACCATCTTCTCTGCCTCATATTCAACTCTTTCTGCTTGAACAGATTCTTCAAACTCTTATGATCTGTGAACACCTCACATGACACACCAAACAAATAATGCCTCCAAATCTTCAACGCGTGGACAATGGCTGCTAACTCTAAATCATGAACTGGATAGTTCTTCTCGTGAATCTTAAATTGACGCGAAGCATAAGCTATAACCTTGCCATCCTGCATCAACACTGCACCAAGTCCCACCCGTGAAGCATCACAATACAGGGTATATGGCCCTGAACCTGTAGGCAAAACTAGCACCAGTGTCGTGGTCAAGGCTGTCTTGAGCTTTTGAAAGCTCGCCTCACACTGATCTGACCATCTGAATTGGGCACCCTTCTAAGTCAACTTGGTCATCGGGGATGCAATAGATGAAAATCCCTCCACAAACCGACAATAATAACTTGCTAAGCCCAAGAAACTCCGAATCTCCGTAGCTGAGGTGGGTCTAGGCCAATCTCTGACTGCTGAAATTTTCTTGGGATCCACCTGAATACCCTCGGCCGACACCACATGGCCCAGAAATGCAACCGAACTCAACCAGAACTCACACTTCGAAATTTTGGCATACAACTGACTGTCCTTCAGAGTTTGGAGGACGACTCGAAGGTACTGCTCGTGCTCCTCCCGACTGCGGGAGTAAACCAAAATATCGTCAATGAAGACAATCATGAACAAATCCAAATAAGGCCTGAACACACGGTTCATCAACTTCATAAAGGCAACTGGGGAATTTTTCAACCCAAATGACATCACCAAGAACTCATAATGACCATACCGAGTGCGAAAGGTTGTCTTAGGGACATCAGACGCCCTAATCCTCAACTGATGGTAGCCACATCTTAAGTCAATCTTGGAAAACATTGTGGCACCCTGAAGCTGATTGAAAAAATTATCAATCCTCGACAAAGGATACTTATTCTTGACAGTAACCTTGTTCAATTGCCGGTAGTCAATACACATTCTCATTGTGTCATCTTTCTTATTAACAAACAACACTGTCACACCCTAAGGAGAAACACTAGGCCTGATAAAGCCTTTAGCCGACAAATCCTGTAATTGATCCTTCAACTCCTTTAACTCTGGCGGGGCCATACGATATGGCAGGGTAGAAATGGGCTGAGTGCCGGGAGCCAAATCAATGCAGAAGTCAATGTCCCTGTCGAGTGGCATACCAGGCAGGTCAGCAGGGAATACCTCTGGAAACTCACGAACAATGGGCACAGACTCCATAAGAGGAACCTCGACACTAGAATCACGAACACAGGCCAAATAGGTCAAACACCCCTTCTCGACCATACGTCGAGCCTTCATATACGAGATAACACTTCCGAAAGAATAACCAGGAGTCCCCCTCCACTCTAATCAGGGTGCTCCCAGTAAGGCCAAGGTCACAGTCTTGGCATGACAATCCAGAATAGAGGGAGATAACCAATCCATCCCCAAAATGACATCGAAACCAACCATATAAAGAAATAACAGATCAACACGGGTCTCAAGACCACCAATAACCACTATACATGACCGGTAGACTCGATCTACCACAATAGAATCACCCACCGGTGTAGACACATATACAAGAGTACTCAGGGAATCACGGGGCATAATGAGATAAGGAGCAAAATATGAGGACACGTAGGAAAATGTAGACCCCGGATCAAACAAAACCGAAGCATCTCTGCTGCAAACTGAAACCATACCTGTAATGACTGCATCAGAGGCCGCAACCTCAGGTCTGGCGGGAATAACATAGCATCGGGGTTGAGCCCCACCAATCTGAACATCCCTGGGTCGACCTACTGCATCCTGACCTCTACCTCTTAGCATGTCTTCCACCTCTAACTGTATGGCCTCCACCTCTGGCACCTTGACCTCCACCCCTAGCTGGCTGAGGGGGTGGGGGTGCACCTGGTGCGGGAATCATAGCACGGGAACTCTGATGCTGAGAACCACTAGAAGATCAGGGGCAATACCTAGAAATATTCCCTGGAACACCACAAGAGTAACAAGACCTCTGCTGCTGAAAATACTGGCCCTGAAACTGTCCCTGTCGACCAGAATAGCCACTCTGAAAGCTCTGAAGCGGCGGTGCACTAATAGGAGCTGGTGGAGCACTGCGGGATACCTGAAGCGCTGACTGGAATGGCCTAGGAGGATGACCTCCGCCAAAAGAATCTCTGCCTCCAGATGAGGCACCACTAAATCGGCCAAAATAACGAGGCCTCTTATCAGAACCCTGATCACTGCCCTGTGATAAGACCATCTCGATCCGCCTGGCCACATTGGCCGCCTCCTAAAATGAAATATTGGTACCTGCCTCTCTAGCCATCTAAAGTCTAATCGACCGAGATAGCCCCTCAATAAACCTCCTCACTCTCTCTCGATCGGTGGGGAGTATCATGATAGCATGTCGGGCCAAAGTGATAAGCCGAGTCTCATATTGGGTGACTGTCATAGAGCCCTGCTGGAGACGCTCAAACTGCCTCCGAAGATCCTCTCTCTGGGTAACTGGTAGAAACTTCTCCAAGAACAAACCGGAGAACTGAGCCCAAGACAAAGGCGAAGATCCAACTGGCCTGGTCAAGCAATAATCCCTCCACCAAGTCTTGGCGGGACTAGAAAGACAGAAAGTAGCAAAATCAACCCCATTGGTCTCCACGATCCCCATGTTCCGAAGAACCTCATAGCAACTGTCTAAGAAATCCTGGGGGTCCTCTGATGGTGCACCAATAAAAGTAGTAGGAAACAACTTGGTGAACCGATCCAATCTCCACAAAGCATCGGCAGACATGGCTTCTCCCTCAACTGTCTGTGCCACAATACCTGACTGAGCTACTCCAGCTGTCTAGGTGCTGAAGTCTGGAACTGAGAAGCTAGATGCTCTGGTGTGCGGGTAGCAGGAATCTGGGCCCCTCCCCCAGCCTGAGAGATGGTTGGTGCTGTAGGAAGTAGACCGTCCTGAGCCACGCTCTCCATAAATCACACTAAGCGGACCAGAGCGTCCTGAAGTACCGGGTTGGCAATGAACCCCTCTAGGACCTGAGCTGGTCCAACTGGCACTGTCTGAGAAGGAATCTCATCGGCAAACTCTACTTGAGGATACTCCACTGGGGCTGCTGCTCTGGGCTGAGCCTTGCCCCTGCCTCGGCCTCTAGTACGGCCTCGACCTCGTCCTCAGCTCCTCGTAGGAGCTGCAACTGGAGGATCGGGCTGCTGATTGGTAGATGAGGAAGCACGCGTTCTCGCCATCTGCGAGAGAATAGAATAGAACTCAATTAGCATTTAGAATTCAAATCGCACGACAGAGATGAATAGATGTGAAGTTATTCCTAACTTTGCAGCCTCTAGGGGATAAGTACAGACGTCTCCGTACTGATCCCTTAGACTCTACCAAGTTTGTCTGTGAATTGTGAGACCTAAGCAACCTAGTGTTATGATACTAACTTGTCACGACCCGAAATCCCACCGTCGGGACTGTGATGGCGTCTAACGTTGAACCCCTTAAACAAGCCAACGTTACCAGTTAGTCTAGCCTGTTCCTTTATTATGTAGCATTTAACAGTGATGTACAAGAACAATTAGAAATTAAAGTGCGGAAGAAATGAAATCTAACAACTTAAGTAATAGTATAACAAAATCCTTAATAACAACTCCCAAAACCTGGTGTCACAATTTCATGGACTGTTTAAGATTACTACAAATAAAGTCTGAATAAAAAAGGTGCTACTGTCTCGGAAATACATAAAGACAGGAAAAGAAGAGAGATAGGAGGTGGCGCCAAGGCCTGCGGACGCCTGCAGGTCTACCTCAGTGTCGCCTGGTGGACTGAAGGAAGCCCTCTCGATCAGTGTCCACTAGGTCCGGTATCGAAATATGCACAACATAAAGAAGTGCGGGTGTATCATCAGTACAATCGACCCCATGTACTGAGTAAGTGCCGAGCCTAACCTCGGTGAAGTAGTGACGAGGCTAGGACACGACAAATAACATCACTTGTGCAATTCAATAATATATAAAAGAAATAACGACAGGAAGTAAGCAGTTAAGTACAAAAACGGGGGAAAACATGTTGGGGAAAAGGGGTAGCAATTACTGAAGTAACGGTACGAAGAAACAGATTAAATATCAAAATAACAACAGGAATTAACAACACAGAACAAACAAGTACACGACATCACCCTTCGTGCTTTACTCTCGTCCTCACCAAAACAAGTGCACGGCATCACCCTTCGTGCTTTTACTCTCATCCTCACAATGCAATAAATAAATACACGGCATCACCCTTCGTGCTTTTACTCTCATCCTCGCAATAAATAAATAGAAACGACACGACATTAACCTTTGTGCTTTAAATATCATATCATGACAAGGCATCACCCTTCGTGCTTTTACACTCTCATCCTTACAATGCAATAAATAAATACACGACATCACCCTTCGTGCTTTACACTCCTCCTCACCCAAACAATATCAAGAACAACAGTTTGGCAAGGAAAATCAACAACATGAATCATAAATCACAACATCTCGGCAAGGGAACAACAACAGAATTAGTAATACCGTCCCGGCAAGGGACACAACTATAACCAATCCCGCTCAAGTGTATAACTCAACAAAATATTCCTCAACCGAACGATCAATCAACGGTATTCACAACCAAGAATTTCCATCAAATGAACAACCACCCAAGTGAAATTTAACTCATAATACAATGAATATCGATGAAAATCACATATATCATAAGAACCGACTCACGTGCATGCTTGACAACAACGTATAGGTACTCGTCACTTCACCTATACGTTGAACATGGAATAAACACGTAGCAAATAAGACTCAACACCTATTCCCTCAAGCTAAGGTTAGGCCAAACACTTACCTCGACTCCCACGATCAAATCAAGCCTCAAGCACTGCTTTTCCTTTGGAACCCGACTCCAAATCAATTGTATCTAGACATAATTGACTCAATAACATCAATAAATGCTAAACAATTCAATTTCAATGCTTAATTATAGATTTTCCAACATTCTTCCCAAAAACCCAAAAATCGACCCTGGGCCCGCTCGGTCAAAACATGCAGTCGGACCAAAACCCGATCACCCATTCACCCACGAGCCCGAATATATAATTTGTTTTGAAATCTGACCCCAAAATGAGGTCAAATTCCCAAATCATCAAAAAGCCCTAACTCTACCCAAATCCCTAATTTTCTACCATTAATCTCATGTTTTTAGGCCTAGAATCTAAAGTGTTGATAAAAATTGAAGAAAACGAGTCAAAGATTACTTACCTAAGAGGTTATGGTGAAAAAGTTCTTCAAAATTCGCCTAAGAGGTGTGGAGAAGATGAAGTTTATGAAAAATGGTGGAAATCCCGTGTGAGTATTCTGTTTTTAGACTTCAAAAATAACTGGGCGTTTTTTACCTATGCGGTCGCGGGAATGGGAATGCGATCGCATAGTGAACAGGGTTACAGGCTTCGCGATCGCGGATGGCCAAATGTGATCCCACAGTTCGATCGCATAGGGAACAGGGTTCCAGGCTTCACGATCGCGTATGGCCAAATGCGATCGCACAGTTCAATTTAACCAGCCTGCCTACTCCCTATGCAGTCGCAACTTCACCTATGCGATTCGCATAGTGCAACAGTCCCCCCCCCCCCCCCCCCCCCCCNATCGCGAATATACCTATGCGATCGCATAGTGTCAAACACCAGACACCAGCAAACATGATTTACACCAGATTTTTCCTATGTTTTAGCACCCCGACATCTACCCGAAACTCACCCGAGCCCTCGAGACTCAAAACCAAATATGCACACAACCTCGAAAACATCCTACGGACTTATTCGTGTAATTAAACCACCAAAAAATATCAAAAACAACGAATTAAACCTCAAAATCCATGAAAATTCTCAAAACTTCCACAACTTTCAAATTATGCATTTAAGGTCCGAATCACGTCAAATAAGTCCCGTTTCTTACCAAACTCTACAAAAAACACATATAAATCATATCGAACCTGTACCGGGCTCCGGAACGAAGATACGGGCCCGGTTCCATAGGTTTCACATAACATTTCTCTTTAAAAAACCTTTATATTTTTCACAAAATAATTTCTCTTAAAAATTCATTTCTCGGACTTGGGACCTCGGAATTCGATTCCGGGCATACACCCAAGTTCCATATTTTCCTACGGACCCTCCGGGACCGTCAAATTACGGGTCCGGGTCCGTTTACCAAAAATGCTGACCAAAGTCAACTTTACTTCAAATTTCAACACAAAATTATTGATTTTATTAGTATTTCACATAACGGCTTCCCGACTACACGCCCGGACTGTGCACGCACATCAAGGTGAGATAAAAGGAGGTTTTTACGACCTCGAAACACGGAATTAGCTAAAAATACATGGGATGACGACCTTTTGGGTCATCATAATTACAATGGAATAGGACCCCTCTATTTATAGAGAAAGAGTGACATAACCACCAAGTAAAATCGCTATGATCTCTCTAAAATATAGACATTTACCTTAAATAGAATTTTATTTATAACAAAAACGTAAATTTACTATTTTGTTCCCGGTATCCTATGTGATCACATAAATTATAGTAAACATTTTTCTCAAAACGATCTCTACCTAAACTGACCAAATGTTTAACAGGTATAATTTTTCATCCTTTTTGGGATCTCAGCTTTCATTGGCTAATTTCTGTCTTTAGTTGAGCTTTTAATTACTTACGATTTTAGATTAATAATATTTTTTTTTTTTTTTTTGTAGTCCAGCAGTCACGAAATTCTACTGTCACAAAAATTGGTTTTATAATTCTTTATTTCGTTATCAAACGTCATCGGCCTACGTATCTCTTATGTACGTACGTTTTTAATGAATTAGCTTCTTTTTGTTAATATGACCTCAATTATTTTGTAACTTTAGATTAATGACTAATCCAGCTATCAGCGACTTCTATTTATCCAACTTTTACAAACTGGAGTCGCTTTTTCTATTATTATTTTCCTTGACTTCATCGTCTAACCAGTTTGAATTAAGAAACTCAGAATTTTTAATTCTTTGATAACCTAGGCATGTGATATGTCCTCTGCAAAAGCATCTTTCAAGAAAAAACTGCGCACTTCTTTCTCTTTGTTGTTTATTTTGTACAAAACCTTCAAGTATATGAAATAAATACGTATTTTTGGAGAGACTAAAAAAAGATCTGGGATATTCAAATCAACAACTTGTCCATAATCAATACTATAGTAGCAATGGAAGAATCATTTCACACCTCTTCTTGTTTTCTTTGTTTATTTTAATTGAACTACAAGGATTAAGAAAATGGAACATATATCTTTTACAACGTGTCCATAATATAAAAGGAGTAGCAATTCAAGATTTCCACATCTAACGATGTCGTAAAAATAGCACGGGCTAGTCAGCTTTCGGATTGGTCATTCAAAAATAGCCAGCGTTTGCAAAGTCATTGAAAAATAGCCACTATTTTGCTGCAACACGGAAAGTTCCAGCATAATATACTGGAGATCAGTGCACCTGTGTATGAACTTCCAGCATATTATGCTGGACCAGTATATTATACTGGAGTATTTTTCTAGATTTTGAACAGTGTTTTCGTTCAAATTTAATTTTACATGAAAAGTGGCTAAAATTCGATTACTTTTGAAACTATAATTATTTTTGAATGACCACTTGTAAATCTGACTATTTTTTAATTTCTCTCGCTTCTTATTTTTCTTTTTGGCGCTATAAATAATTATACATCACAACTGGAGTTGATAAAACTATTGATAATGATTTGTCTGCAAGTCTGACTAAAGATAATCAATCAAGATTACCGAATGGTTATAACAACTCCATCTAAACAAGTTTTCCAGAGGAGAAAGAAGCAGGCAATAAAGCGTCAGCCTACATTACCGGCCCAATAACCTGGATATCAATGGGCCAAGCCCAACTATATTGAAAATTTATACGTAAAATTTTAATGTGGCACTCAATTTTGTGCCACCTATAAAATTTGTATGTACTCGCTTTAAAAAAAAATTGGGTAACTTTAGATACATACATTTTTGTTCTTAATTCACTGTTGCTTTCTTCTTCTTTCTGCTTCGGATTTTTTATTCTTCTTCTTAGTTGCAAAATAGATTTGTTAAATTTATTTTTGATTTGATAATTTAATGATTGAGGTTTATTCTTTATGATATTTGAAAGTTATTTTAAATTTGAGTTCGTGTGTTGAATTGTTAAACTTCAAAGAACAAGTTTGAGTTTCAGAACTTAAAATTCGAAAACTGAAATTGCATTGAAGAGATTGAACCACTTAAACTTCGAAATTCTAAAGTTGTAATTGAAAAATAAAATAGTTTCAGATTTGATTCTTAAGTTGCATTGAAGTGATTAAACTACTTCATATTCGAGTAGGTAAACTTTGCAAATTGTTGTGCAATGCGGGTATAACTTTAATGGCGGCTCAAAAGTGGATATTATATGAGAATGCCCAATTTACACACTGTAGCCTTCCCAAAGATAATAGCCAGCGAATATATTTTTTATATATTAAAGTTTAATATATATATTATATACATAATCAATATATTTTTTATATAGCGACTATAATTATTTTTGATTGCCTGAATATTGAATCCATTCTTTTTGTTCTTCTCGTTCCTACTTTATTCTAAAAAGGGAAAAGAAAGATTCATTACCAATATTTGATTAGAACTCTAATCTTCTTCATTTCTTCCCATCACAATAGCTATAATGGGAAAAGAAAAGAAAGAAAAAAAAGAATTCATAAATAAGGTTCTTTTCACCTTTCCCTCACGGTACTTGTACGTTATCGGTCATTGAGGAATACTTAGGCTTAGAGGATGGTCCCCCTTTCTCGCGTAAAAGCGATCAGAATTCGAACACGCCCCATTTTACTGGGAAGTAGAAGGGGGATGCCCTTTAATTAAGCAAAGAACACACCGAAGCTAGACAGATTGGAAAAGCCCCTTTATTATTAAAAGGACTAATCTCTGTAAATATCTATCTATATATATTCCCCTGAATAAGGAACTTCTTCCCGATCCTATAAAAATACAAGCAAAATCTGGAGTAACATCTCAAGGGAATGTTACTAATGGAATGTGTAGGAATAATAGGTCCTATTCTTTTTTTGTTGACCCTCATTTCAATTGATTTATCAGTCGAAGCAGGAGACAATATACCTTGATATTCTCGATCATTCTTTGATTCAAAATCTTTGTAATATTTTGAACCATTCATGAACATCACAACAAAAATGATTAAAACATTTATAGCTCCTACGTAAATAAGTAGTTGCGCAGCCTTCCCTTGCTTCCCCGTTCTTCTCGAATATCATATATTTTTACTATACTGTAAAAGCCTTAAGTTAACCATTCAGTGAATTGTCTTGTGTTACTAAATTTCAAGACATTCACTGAACCCTTCACGATGTTTTGGTGGCAGGTACTAGTACATCGAAGCCTTAGAGAGCCGTTGAACTCCAGACAAGCCGTTACGAAACGCCATCAGCCTAGGTCAGGCGACCCGAAAGGACCAGACATAAACCACCCGCTAAGAAAACGGTAAATAAGACAAGCGGAAGTGTTGCTGACTTAACATTTAGGTTTCGGCATAACAAAGCTTGCACTGTCATTTCGCACTTAGGCGCACAGCGTGCCATTGGTAATGATTCTACTACGGTGCCACAAATTCGCAAGCTGATCCTAAGTAATCGTTGTTGTTCATTGGATTCCGACTCATTTAAATGTAGCGGATAACAGTGGGGCTTGGGTTACAGGTGTGGTTCTGGCTGTATTAACCGCATCTTTTGGCGTAACTGGTTATTCCTTACCTTGAGTTCAATCGTCGAAAGTGAGATCTCTTTTAGTCCGGTCTTCTTTTTTCAAATTCAAAATTGGAGTAACCTACGTGAAGACGCCTGACTCTTAGATCCTATATTTTCTGCGCAACATAGAAAAGCGTCCTTTTTTCGTCAGCCTTGCAATTTTCCAGATTTTGTATCAAATGCATATCGTAACTAGGATCCTTCAAATTCTGTCTAAGCCTATGTTCAAGTCGAAGCCACCCTTGTAGCAAATTCGGTAAAAGCCCAAACCACATTTCATAATTAGACTAGGATCATTTAACCCTAAACAAGCCCAAGAGGATGAGCTCTAGCCATGGCATACATAACTAGGACTAGGATCCTCCAGACTACTAGATTATGTCACTCCTGTTGATCAAGTCATGATCACAAACCTCTGCGCACTTCTTCCGGTATAAAGGGTAATCCGACGGGGTTCGAGGAAGGGTCGGATCACAAGAGTCTATTGTACATAGCCTTACCTTACATTTCTGCAAGAGGTTGTTTTCATGATTTGAACTCATAATCTCCTGGTCACATGACAACAACTTTACCAGTTACGCACAAGCTCCTCGTCAACTATGAGATAAGTATTATCCACATTAGCCAAGTTCATTTCTTCCTGATCGATCAGTATAATTTGCCAACTCAAATGTTTTAACTTAAAACTGAACTTTTTACAATAACTTTTATCAAGTTAGCTGGATAAAATAAAATTAACATTCAAGTTAGTCAATCATATTTTTGAAATTACTAAAAGTGAAAATTTATCACTTCTAAGTGGGAAGGTTATATCTTACTACTCTATCAATATATTATACTAATGGTCGTATGAAACTATTGGCGTCAGAATTCCACAAGCCCAGTGCACAGAGAATTTTGGTAAAGAAGGTGGCTTACACTCAAATGTCGATATGCCCAAAGACAGGACCATTTTGTCTTCAGAGATCCAAAGTTAATCATGTCTGTTTGTTTGCTTCAAAAGAAAAATAAATCTGGGTTGTCCATTTGAGTAAAAGTATGAAACAAAGTATTAGAAATCTAGAAGCTTCTTTTACCGTGTGTAGTGTATAGGTAAAAATGTATACATATTAATTACTCTATTTTCTTTCTTAGGATTCTTTAAGGTAGTTACACATAGAAAAATAGTGATAGGACATATGCACCTAGCATAACAGATCTTATTCCTTTTTCCTTATATAAATAATTGTACACCGTATGAGTGAATTACACAACAAATTCTGCATTCACGATTTTCGTTTATATTATGGTATTAGAGCAAAAGGTCTAGATCCTATCCTTTTGCAAAAGTTTTCTCTTAGTCTTCTTCATTGGCAGAACCCTCTGCTACACTACCTGTTGGAAGTTCTTCCACAATTCAATCCCCTCAAATCACTATCGCAAATGATAGCTCTCATCCCTTTTACCTTCATCGTTCAGATTCACCTAGGATGATTCTTGTCAATTCCATCTTTGATGGAAAGGGCTATGGAGGATGGCATAAAGCAGTCCTCATAGCTCTCTCAGCTAAAAATAAGGGTGGCTTCATAGATTCGACGATCAGAGAGCCACATGCAATTCACCCTCTTTTAAGGCATGGCATCGATGCAATAATATGGTAATAGCATGGCTGCTGAACTCCCTTTCAAAGCAGATTACTAAGATTGTCCTTTACTCTAAGACTGCTAAGGAAATCTGGAAGGAATTGGAAGAGAGATTTGGTCAAAGCAATAGAACTTTGCTTTATCAGCTGCAGAAGGAACTTAGCGATTTAGTTCAGGGAAGTTCTGATATTGCTGGGTATTACACAAAGTTTAGGAAAATTTGGGATGATTTAGACAGTTTTGATACCAGTACTCACTGTAGTTGTGAGTGCTCTTGTGGAGTAAAGATCATATCTCTAAGATCTCAGCATGATGGGAGGCTTATTCAGTTCTTGATGGGGGTGAACGATGCTTATTCAGGAGTGAAAAGCAATATCCTCATGACCACACCTCTTCGTAGCATCAATTATGCTTACTCACTCTTGATCCAGGAAGAGAAACATAAAGAAATCCAGGTTGCACATTATCCTCTTGACTTTGCTCTCTTGGCCACAAAACAGCAATATAGAGGTCAGAAGTATGCTCAAGCAGATAAAAGAGAAAATTTTGAGGGAAAGAGAAACACAGTGGTATGTTCTTATTGTAAGAAGCCTGGACATTCAGTTGATAAATGTTACTGAATCATTGGATTTCCTGCAGATTTTAAATTTACTAAAAACAAAAGGTTTCAAGGAGGTGTCCAGGGACATGCAGCAGCCACAACGGATCCTAATTCTGATAAGTCAATCTATGGTTCGGAGAAAGGATTCACTCAAGAGCAGTTTTACAATCTATGCCAGCTGCTTCAACAAGCTAAGTTTACACCACAAGGAGACATCAACTTAGAAGTGAATGTGACTGCAAATTGTGTTGGTATACCTAAACACTCTTTTTCAAAAATTACTAACAATGTTATTTGGATCTTAGACTCAAAAGAATCTGAACATATGACATGTGATCTTAATCTTCTATTCAATAGCAGAACCTTAGTCAAGCCAGTCTTTGTTAATCTTCCTAACTCATAAAGGGTTAGGGTCACTCAGACAGGAAATGTACAAGTTCTTCCTGATCTCACTCTGATTAATGTTCTTTTTGTCCTTACTTTTAATTATAACCTTCTATCAGTTCACTAACTTTGTCAGCATGTTAATTGTATACTCATTTTTCACTTTATTGGTGCAATTTTACAGGCCCCTTCAATGAAGAGGCCAGCGATTCTTGGTAAGGAGAAACAAGGGATTTATCTACTCCACACCATCAAGCCTAGTAGCAGTTTGGTTGATTCCAAGAAGGACTACTGTCCAGTCTTTCAAGCTTCCAAGAAGGACCGCTGTCCAGTTTTTTCTAAGTGTGTTAGAGATAGTGCTGAGTCTTTAGTTTCAGTTTCATGTTGTTCTTAATTTTCAAATGATGTAAGCCTATGGCACTTGAGGTTAGGGCCTTTGCCTTATTCTAATATGAGAAATATTTCTTCTATTTCTTATTCTACTTCAGATAATTTGGTAAATCATTGTGAGATATGTGTCAAATGTAGACAAGTAAACTTACCCTTCCAATCTAGTACCACATCAACAAAGAAAATCTTTGATTTAATTCTCATTGACACTTGGGGACCCTATAAATAACCCACTCATGATGATTTTAGCTATTTTCTCAAAATTGTTGATGACTTTAGTAGGGGAACTTGGACTTATCTACTTAGTACTAAGTCCAATGGTTTTACCCTTTTAAAACAATTTCTTGCCATGGTGGAAAGACAATTTGGGAAAAAGGTCAAAATCATAAGATCAGATAATGCCTGGGAACTTGGGAGTGGATTAGAAAGTTCAGCTTTTATTTCTTCTCAAGGGATAATACATCAAACTACTTGTGTTTACACCCTACAACAAAATGGAATTGTTGAAAGAAAATACAGGCATCCTTTGGAAACATGCAGGGCACTTCTTTTCTAAACTTCCGATTTCTTTCTGGGGAGAATGTTTATTAACTTCTACCCATCTCATTAATAGATTTCCTTATAAGGTTCTTAATCTAAAATCTCCTTATGAGTTTTATTTGGTGTAGCACCTTCATATCATTCACTAAGAACTTTTGGTTTCCTTGTCTATGCCTGCACACTAACTCCTCACAGATCAAAGCTTGATCCACGACATGTGCCTTGTGTGTTTGTAGGGTATCCAGTAGGAAAGAAAGGATACAAGCTCCTAAACCTGCAGACCACGAAGATTTTTGTTTCTAGGGATGTCAAGTTCCATGAAACCATCTTCCCATTCATTTCTGTTACATGAATCATACTATTTCCCTTCTTCATCAACACAACCTACTGATTGTGTCTATAAGGAGCTTTCATCACATTCTGATACCCAGACTATTTCCTCCTCAGTTCCTATTGCTTCGTCTCCCATGATTCATTCCACTTCTCCCTATAATCCTTCTCCCTCCTCTTCTTCTCATATCCTACATTCACACTCTCCTAGTCCTATTCCTTTCCCCCACTCTCCTATTTCACTTCTAGCACCTGAACTTAGAAGGTCTAGCAGACCATGCATTACCCCACCATATCTTTTTGATTATGTGTGCAACTCAGTGTTTTTAACAGATCTTACTGCTTCATGTTTTTCCACTTCCATATAGCCCACAATATTGCCTTTATCTGATTTGTCTCAAATAAACCAATCTTTTCTTAAAACTATTTCATATACCTCAGAACCTACTTCCTATTCCCAAGTAGTTCTACACCTAGTGGAAAAAGTCTATGGCCAAAGAATTTGAGTCTTTGGAAGCAAATAAGACATGGGAAGTTGTTCTTTTGCCAGCCGAAAAGAAAGAACTATCATGTAAGTGGGTATATAAAGTGAAATATAGGTCTGATGGTTCTTTGGAGAGATACAAAGCACGTTTGGTGATTAGAGGAGATATTCAACGAGTAGGAATAGATTTCAATGAGACTTTTTTCCCAGTTGTCAAAATGTCATCCATCAGGTGACCGCTTTCCATTGCAGTTAAGAAGAACTGGGAAGTATTTTAATTGGACGTAAATAACGCCTTCTTGCATGGGGATTTGTAAGAAGAAGTCTTTCTGAATTTCCAGCGGGGATGCAGTCCCCTTCACCCAATCATGTGTGTCTTTTAAATAAGTCTCTCTATGGTTTGAGGCAAGCCTCAAGGCAATGATATGCCAGGCTTACGACAATTTTGAATTTTAAAGGGTATTCTCATTCACTCAACGACTACTCTTTATTTTTTAAGAAATCAGAAGGGAAAGTTACTATTATTGCCGTCTATATTGATGATATTCTAATAACATGGGATGATTTATTAGAGCAACATCATTTGAAAGAGTTTCTTCATTGTGAATTCAAGATCAAAGACCTCGGGCAAGCACACTATTTCTTAGGAATGAAAATCATTTGTGAAGAAAAAGGTTTCATTTTGACTCAAAAGAGATTTACCTAATAACTAATGACTGAATTTGGGGTTCTTGACATCAAGACCACTACGTCACCCATTGATCCCACTCAAAGACTCAGCCTTCACACTGAAGATTTGATTCCAGACCTAACCATTTATCGACAACTTCTAGGAAAATTGAATTTCCTCACTCACACGCGGCCTGATCTGTCCTTTGTCGTACAACATCTTAGCCAATTTATGCAGTATCCACACCAATCTCACTTGGACGCAGCTTTTCATTCTCTGCGTTACCTTCTCCCAAATCCTGCAATGGGTCTTTTGCTCAACCCTAATCCATCGTTTCGCCTTTTTGCTTTCTGTGACTCCGACTGGGGACGATGTGCTGATTCTTGTCAGTCTATTAGTGGTTTTCACATTAGCCATGGGGGTTTGCCGGTATCCTGGAAATTAAAGAAACAACCTTTAGTTTCTTTGTTCTCCGATGAAGAAGAGTATAGATCAATGAGACGAGTGGTCGCTGATGTTACCTGGTTAGTTCGATTGCTCGAAGACCTGTCTATTTCACCATCTCTGGCGGTTCAGATTCGTTCCGATAGCCAAGCAGCGATTCATATCGCCAAAAATCCAATATTCCACGAACGTACGAAGCACGTGGAGCTTGATTGTCATTTTGTTCGCCAACAATTTTAGGCGGAAATCATTTCCTTGACTTTTGTCCCTTCCCATCAACAGGTTGCCGATTTTTTCAAAAAATGTTTGTCCGGTCTGATTTACCACTCTATCATCGGTAAGTTAGGTGTAACTCCGTCCCCCTCCAACTTGAGGGGGATATCGGCGTCGGAATTCCACAAGCCTAGTGCACAGAGAATTATGGTAAAGAAGATAGCTTACACTCAAATGTCGATATGCCCAAAGATATGACCATTTTGTCTTCAGAGATCTAAAGCTAATCTTGTTCGCTTGTTTGCTTCAAAAGAAAAACAAATCTGGGCCATCCATTTGAGTAAAAGTATGAAAGAAAGTATTAGAAATCTAGAAGCTTCTTTTACTGTGTGTAGTGTATAGGTAAAAATGTGTACATATTAATTACTCTATATTCTTTCTTAGGATTCTTTTAGGTAGTTACACATAGACAAATAGTGATAGGATACTTGTACCTAGCATAACAGATTTTATTCCTTTTGCCTTGTATAAATAATTGTACAGTATGAATGAAATATACAACAAATTCTGCATTCACAATTTTCGTTTTTGTTACTACTGCTATGTCCTGAAACGGATTTCGGGGGGGGGGGGGGGGGTGGGTTTCTGAGGAATTTTGGTGTTTTGTTTTAAATAGGTTTAATAAAA
>ML252436.1:25042-54123 GCA_005239495.1 Nicotiana undulata
GGGGGGGGGGTTGGTTCATGATGAAACTTGGCGTTTGGTTTTAAAATTGGGTTAATACATAAATAACCCATTGGGGTTGTATCGAATTTCCAGTTGCACCCCTTAAAAATACGGGTATCCTATGACTCCCCTGTTTAAACTTTAAGTGAATTAAAATAACACTTGCTTTGTCAGCTGGCACACAACGTGTCTTCACATTTTTTTAGCACATGAAAAATATAATTTCGACTTCCATGTCTTATATAATAGTGACATTCGATTAGGTTAATAATTAAAAGTCTTTCTCTTCTTCCACACCCACATTCATCAGCCATTGAAGCTCTATCTTGGTGAATCGAAAGTTTTTTTTTAATTGTAACCTTCTTGTATAGTATTAACTTCTCCTCATCAATCTTTAATTTTCTTAATCATATTTTACATATAGTTTTTAGGGTTCTAGAGGAAAATTAATTCGGGCTAATTCTTTGTTTTCTAGTGTTTGAAATGGCAGGAATAAACTTGAATCAACTTTGTATGGATGAGCATGACCCAATGTTGAATCTGAAGGTGCGCTGCAAGCATGGAGATTTGTTGTCATTGCAAACTTCTTGATCGAGTAGGAACCCTGGAAGACGGTTCTGGTCTTTTCCATATTATGGTGTAAGTATTTGGGCAATTGGACTGATATTCTCCCATTTTCTAGTTTATCTGAAATGATTTGTATCTCTTCAAATTTCAGACCAAGTCTTGTATTTTTTTTCGATGGAGGGATGATGATATTGATGAGCATTCTAAATTTGTCCTTCCACGGTTGGTGAACAAATTGAGGGAGATTGAAGAAGAATTATCCAATTATGAATCATTGAAGACTCAATTGGTGAAAATTGAGCATGGGATAGAGAATGAACAATGGACGGAGAAGATGAATCACAACTGTAATTTGTACAATAGGAAGGGCATCTTATGTATTTTGCTTCTACTGGTTATATGTTATCTGTTTATTTAGTAATCATTCAAATTCTATGTAGTTTGTTTGAATTACTTTCCAGCTTTTGTGACATTAAATTTAGTTCGGAGGAGTTAATCCCCAGTTCTTTAGTTTGTAGGAGTTAATCTCCAGTTTTTGGTTGAACAACAATGAATGGAACTGGAATTTGTACATATATGTTGCCTGTGCGTATCAGTTTTAAGAAGAATGGAAGACAATAACCAAACTAATACCAAACAGACCATTTGCAACAGCAGAATAGTTACAAGAGAACAATGAAGGACATTAACCAAAGTAATACCAAAACAGATATTTGCAACAAGTAGTGTGCATAATACATAGTCTTCTCTTAGCAGAATAGTTATCCAACAAAAGAAGTGCACTACCAACAAAATACCTAATGTGCATAATACATAATCTAAGTAGTTAAAGCTTCTAATTTCTAGATGTTGTGTCCTGGCTTGCATTCTTTGCTGCAGCATCCCTCTTTGACCTTGTTTGAATTTTTTTATCTCCTCTCATTTGTTGTAGTCTCCTTGAGGTTATTGTTATTTTTCCTTTCCATTTCACTCCTGTTCTCGGTTGATATCCAATGTCTCCAGTAACAGCTGTTGAATTTGTAACTGTTCTTGCTCCAAGATTCACAACTCTTTCACTTGGTAGGCCAGGCTACAAGAAAGAAGAGCAATGACAGTTAACCAAAGTTTGATTGTCTAAAAAAATTACAGGAACAACACTAAATACTTACATTGAAAGTAGTGTATCCACTTTCAGCAACCATTAAACCAACCCCTACCATCCTTGGCCTTTTAAAAGGGCCAGAAGCAGTTGGATTCATTCCAGCAGCATCAACATTGGTCCCTGATCCTTGTGAACAATTAAACCAAGCCTCCAAGCCACCAGTTCCCCTTCCCTTTCCTCTTCCTCTACCCCTTCCTCTTCCTCTACCCCTTCCTCTTCCTCTTCCAGAAGCACCTGATGAACCAGCAAGTGGTGCACTTCCCCTACCCCTACCTCTTCCTCTTCCAGCAGCTGTAGCAGTAGATACTGAAGCAGCAGCAGATGCAGTTGATGAAGCAGCATCAGTAGCAGATGCTGAAGCAGCAGTAGCAGAAGGCCTTCCCCTCCCTCTACCTCTTCCTCTTCCAGCAGCAGATCCTCTTCCAACAGCAGCAACAAATCCTCTTCCAACAGCAGCAGGAGAAGATACTGAAGCAGCAACAGAAGCACTTGATGAAGCAGTAGCAGCAGCTGTACAACCTCTCTTATTGTGTCCAATGCCTTTACAGTAGCTGCAAGTCACTTGGCCCCCACACCTACTCAACTTTCCTGTTTTCTTGGATTCAGTAGCTTCTTTCCTTCTTAGTTTCTTTGGCCTCCCTGGCATTGACTTGATTTCAGGAGGTGCCACTTGTGGATTTTCAGATTGTGGCCACATGTCCATACCATTCATTGGTTGAATGAAGTTTGAATAAGTCTTGAGGTAGGTTTCTTTGTTATACCAGTGAGAGACATACCTTATAGGCTCCAGTTGCTTGAAATGCATTGCTGCAATGGCATGTTGGCAGGGAATGCCTCTAAGCTGCCATTCTCTGCAGCTACAACTCAAATTATCCATACTCACAATGTACTTCTTATATGGGCCTTCCTCTATTTCATACCCATACTCACCATTCCAATGAATTGTGCATTTTATTGACTTTGAGATATTTTCCTGTAAATTCTTCAAAGCCATAGGAGATATGTCAGTAATCTATGTATTTGAGAAGTCCCTTAACTGAGAAATCCTTTTCATCATCTTCAATCTAATCTCTTCAAGCATTGTAATTATTGTTTTGTGCCTTGCAGCTAAAATCCATGCATTGAAGCTCTCAGCCATATTGTTGTCTATCACATCACACTTGCTAAACTCTGAGAAATAAACCATACACCACCTTTATTTGTTATAGTACAACAGATCCTCAACAATTCCCTTACCTAACATGTTAAGTTCATCCAGCTTCTTCTTCAATTCAGCTTCATATGTAGATTTTGCACATCTCCAAAATGCATTCCTTCTTTCAATACCCCTCCAGTTTTTTGACCAATTAGCTAAGATGTGTCTGGAACACATCCTATGTTCTGCCATTGGTAGAAACTCTCTTATTGCACAATCCAGTCCCTTTAACAAACCATTTTAAATCAGTAAACAAACCATTAGAAATCAGTTATGGAACAGAAATCAGTTATAAAAAAGGAACAGAAATAATTAAAGTAGATGACAACAGAAATAAGTTATGGAACAGAAATTAACTAACCTTTTGCATATCAGAAATCAGTGTCACATTTGTGCCATCTCCTAGCTGAAGATCATGTTGCACCCACTTCACAAACCATGACCATGTAGTTGCATTTTCATACACCACAACTGCCCAAGCAATGGGCAACATTTGATTGTTTCCATCTTTGCACACAACCACCAACAATTGTCCTTTACATACCCCCTTTAGAAAACATCCATCCAAACCAATACACCTTCTACAACCAGACAAAAATGCTTTTTTCAAAGCCTCAAAATAGACATAGAAGGATAGAAACACAAGCTTACCATTTGCATCTCTCTCTCCAACTTTAACCACATAAGTGCCACCTGGATTGGTGAATATTTCATCCCTATAATTATAAATCCTACTAAATTCAGCAATATGATCACCCATTAATTCTGTCAACACCTTGGCCCTAGCTCTCCTAGCAGTTGTCCTTCCAACATGAATTCCCAACTCTTTCCTTATAGTCTCTTGAAAGGTAATAATCCTTATGTTTGGTTGTTCAATGATTCTGTCCCTAAATCTCTTGGCCAAATATTTGGAGTTTCAAAGATAGTTTCTGGTAGTTTCTACACACTTGTGAATTGGGTAGTATGTTTTAACTATAAAGTTATTACTCTTACCATCAACACTTGCAAACAATAACCACTTACATCCCTCTTTGCAACACTTCACTCTAACCCTACCAGGTTCATTCACATACTTTTCAATCTGTTTCTTCTCCTGAATTGCATATTTTGTCACTGCTTCTCTAAACTTCTCAACATTCCCAAACACAAGTCCAAATTCCCAGACAATCTTCTCACAGGAAGGATCAAATATAATTCTTTTAGTATCCTTCTTCCTCTTGAAAGATTTTACCTTCTGTTCAACTTCTTCCCAATCCGTCTCATGATCTGTTTCAAAACTGCCTGCTTCAGAACTCCCATAGTAAGGTTCATCACCACAAAAAATACCAACTAAGTTCCTTTTTTGGCCCGGAGTTTGAGTTGGGTGGGCAGTAGCATGCTCATCATATCCTAAATCTGGTTTTGATTTAGGACTCCCTTCAGTTAAAGGAACTTCTTTACTGTCAGGTCTTCTCACCCTTTTTTTTTCTCTGAAAAGACCTCCTCTCTTGCCTGAAATCCCCAAACTCTTTGTGCACATCACTACCATATTCTTCAAAACCTTCTTCAAATCATGTTCAGAAGGTGAGCTACTTTCAGTAGATTTATCAGATTCACCTTCTTCTAAAACACCTTCATCAAGTTCTATTTGGTCACCCTCAAAAGTGTGTTCTCCAGCAGGGTTAGATCTATTTTCATTAGAGTTATATGGGTTTTGGGAAGCCTCATCTATTGGGTTTTGGGCAGCCTTACTAGTCAAGCCCTCACCAATTCCAACCTCTTCAAAAGCAGCATTAGATTCTTCACCAACCACCCCTTCAAAATTAAAAGACACTCCACTACCAGACACAACACTATATTCTAACATTGGGGGGACCACAATAGTCTCATCACACATGTGAGACACAAATATGTCCAAAGAATCCCCATTTTCAAGGGCATCAACAGTCACACAAATGTCCCTATCAGTTTTAATTTCAACCAAATTGCCATGGTAGGGTGGCCTTACATAAAATGAGCAAGAAGTAGTGTAACCAAGTTCTTTAATATAGTCTCTCAATTCAAAATAAGACATTATATCCGTGTCGATATCAAAATACTCTGTTAAACACCCACCCTCATAACTTGGATTAGGACCAAAAACAATTGTACCCCCATGAAACCACCTCAGTGTTACAAGAGTGAAAGCCATTCAACAATTCTACAATTCAATAACAGTATAATTTAGTTACTTAACCCAGATTATATATAAACCCCCAACCTTAAAATAAAACCTAACCTAGCTGCCAACATGCAAAATAGGAACAAAAACAAATATTAAACAACTAACAACATACTAACACACAAAATATGATCAGAACTAGTGCAAAAGAACTTACTCGTCACAGTCAAAATGACTCTCGATTGAGTTTAGAAAGTCCGAAATCCAAGAAGTTCAAGCTTTGATTTTTTCCTTCAAGCTTCGATAATCGCCCTAAAGTATCGATTTTGAGTTGAAAATTCACTTCGCATTGGGAATTTACAGAAATGTCGTCCTAACTTTGGAGGGATCGAAGAAAAGATTTAGGGGATTTAGAGAAGAGAGAAGGATTGGGTATAGGTCTTGGGTGTGATAATTAGCAGGTTGGTTCTCAATATTGTCAATTAATCCATTATGGATTAAAAAATAAAATGAGAAATAAATATAAAAAGGAGTGCATAACACGAGCCTGGTTTTAACTGAGGTTGTGTGCCAGCTGACTCAATAGTGTTATTTTAATTCACTTAAAGTTTAAACGGGGGGGGGGGGGGGGGGGGGNTGCAACTGAAAATTCGATACAACCCCAATGGGGTATTTATGTATTAACCCTTTACAATTTTAAGAACAGAAAAGTATTTCAGTTTTTGCGAAAACTAAAAAATTATTCTCTATAGCATTTGATCTAAAAAGTAGAAAAAGTTTTTTACTGAAGATATATTCAGTTTCAATTTGTTGAACCAAACGCCTAAGTCAGTAAGGCCTCATTTGTTTTTTTTTAGATTAAGACGTCTGAATCTGAATACACATCTGAATATCAAGATGTGTATTAAGATTAAGACATCTGAATCTGAATACACATCTGAATATATTAAGATGTGTATTAAGATTTGAATAGAAATAATTAAGACTGTTTGATTTTTAACATCTGAATGTATAAAGTTTATCTTTATCTAGAAATTAATTAACATAAAATTCAAATGGAATAACTAATCTAATATTCTTTCAATAAAATATACAGTTTTTTAAAATATAATAGTTGTTGGTGGTGATGGCTAACGGGTTAATGCCGACTAGAGGCGGTGGTTTATGGTAATTTTGGTTGATGATGGTGGTTCATGCTAGTAGCTAGTAGTGATTGGTAGTGGTGGCGATTACGATTAAGTATAGTGGTGGTGGTTGGTGATAGTTAATAATGGCGGATGGTGGTAGTAGTTGTGACCGAGGAAGGTGGTGGGTGGTGGTGGTAGGTTATAATAATGGACAGTGCCGATTGTGGTTGTTGAAGATGATGGGGTGGTTAATTGTGGTAGTTGAGGTGGATGTTGATTATGGGTGAGAATGATGGTGGGTATAGTGGGGCGGTGATGGTGATAATGGTGGCGGCTATGATTGAGGATGATGGTGGCGTAGTAGTAGTGGGGTAGTGGTGGTGGTTGAGTATGGTGGTGACAACAGCATGGTGGTAGTTTACGATGATAAGCGGTGGTGGCAGTTAATAATGAATATGTGATAGCATCTTAATGAAATTAAGTCTCTATTATAGATCTTAATCATACAGACCTAATCAGACCCATTAAGTGGTTGTGAAGTAAAAAAACAAACAAACTTTATGATTAAGATCTGAATAATTAAGATTCAGACTTTAAAAACAAACGCACTTAATGTCTGAGATCTAAATAATTAAGATTCAGACCTCCATTAAGTGCAAACAAATGAGGCATAAGTGGCAACCTAGGTTACGTGGCCCAACCACGTAATTATTTAATGGGCCAAGTTCATCAGGTTATTAAGTTGTAAAAATTGCACGGGGCGTCCTATTTAGTCGCCCCATTTAACCTACACCCATTTTTTTTAAAGTTTTAACTTGTACCACTGTTTAAACAACTTCAGCTTCTCCTTCGTTTTCTGAATGCTTAAGATTGATAACGTTGTCCAGTTCGAAAATTTTAATTTTAATTGCTCCTGATCACGAAGGTACTCCATGTGCATTAAGTGAAGATGTTACTTTTACTAATGGTTTTGTTTATAGGAGTATTGCTTTTCAAACTTCCTGATAATTTCATTATTTTAAGGCTAAAATATACAATAAATAGTAGTTAGCAATTGGATCTTAATGACAACTTGTCATTGTTGTTTAGAACTTCAGCTCTAAGAATGCTGAAGTTCAGCAAATACAAAATAAACTTCAGCCCTGAATTTCATCACAAATATAACAAAGCTCAGCTAAAACATGCTGAAGTTCAGCAAATCTAGAACAAAACTTCAGCTAAAACATGCTGAAGTTAACTTCATGCAAAAATATCTGAAGTTTTGCTACACTTCAGGCAATTTTTTTTGCTATTTCAGACCTGTATGCCTGAAGTTACGCGAAAAGTGGGTATACTTGCAATTATTTTTGCAAAGCGAGTATAAGTTAACATGTGACCCAAAAAGCGGGTATAGATGCAAATGCACCTATTAAGTTTCAGTTTCCACCCAAACAAGAAAGAATGGTATTTTTTCGTTCCTATACAATATTTTATACTTATTTACTAAAATTGTTCTAATTTTGTATATTACCTCCCTAAACAAGGATTACTTACAAATTATATACATTCCAGCTTAAAAGGATCCCAATACATTATTAGTGCCTTCAATCAAGAGATTTAGTTACACCCTTTTTCTTTTTTCTCCCCTCTCCCCTTTTCTCTCCGGGTCGAACTTATATTTAGAGATTTATGTTTGATAATTATTTCGTGATACATTCGACAAAGCCATGAGATACTGTTGAAGTTGTCATCTTTCTTTTTTTGTGCCTTTTGTTTTTGTCAAAGAGCATAAATTTAAATTGCAAATTTTCAAATTATATAAAATTTCTTAATGTCCTTGGAGAAAATTTCAAAGTGACTATTCATTTTTTCTTACTTGTATCTGCAAACAAGATGATGAAGGAAAACAAATATTTTCAATTTGGCTAGGTTGATTCCAGGAAACATGCGCGATCCGCTTCCAAATCCAAGGAAGCTGAAAGGTTTTAGAGGCTCCTGCAGAGAATCCAAATCGGTTCAGTTCCATCAATATTTAGTTTTTTCAATTCGAATAAATATGAATCAGTGTACATGTGATGATCTGAAATTTATTCTCTACTTTTTTTCTTTAATAAATCAACTGAGAAAACAACAATACATGGTACACCAACATAGAAATTAAAAACAAATTCCGTACAATTTAATGCAAATTTAAATATCCACAATAAATATACATAGTAAAAACATATTCATACAAATATATATATATATACACACACACACAACTTATCTACAAATTTCATACATTGTTTCTACCTAGTTAAATAAAACTACAATATCATACAACTTAAATACAATTTTATACAAATTTTATACAATATGTCTTTGTATATTTTGTATCTGATTTGTATACATTTTGTATGTCGTGTGTATTTCTTCCTCTATAAAATTCCAATCAAAACTTACTTTCTTAAACAATTTTGACACATATCAACAACTTTATGTAAAAAGATAGTATTGATAACTTAAATACAAATTTTATACAACAATTCATACGTTATAACAATTATTTTTCAACTTTCATACAACATTCAAATTAAAAAATATATATAACTACAACAAAATATAATTTATATACAATTATAATACAACTTTACTATAATTTCGTAAGTATATTACATGTCATGTGTTCTTCTTCTTCGATTTGAATCTGAAATTCAGCAAAAATCAAGTCTAATCTTCACCAAAACATCCTCAATATTGAGATATAAACTCCAAACAATATTCCTAATTGTTTGCAACAACACCCAATCCAAACAAATAATAATTTTTAAAAACTCAAATTCGATTTCAAAATTTCAAAGCTTTTTAATGGCTGTCAATGATGGAGAGTCAAACACCTTCAAAATTTATTGATTGACAATTTCAATTTAAATACTAATTATGCAACATGAAAGGAAATTGCTAAGTTAAACGATTGAAATCTATTGATGAATTCCATTAAAACTCTATACAACAAAGAAACATAAAAATACATAGAACATCAAACGAAAAAAACAAATTGGGGAAAAAAATAGAGAAGGAGAGTAGAGAGAGAGAGAGAGAGGACAAATATAAACGGATAAGAAAATAATAGATATTCCTTATTCAAATCCTAATATAAAGGGATACTCATTTAAACTTATTTGTATATAATTAGTAAATTTGTATATGACCATGTAATTAAATTGAAACTTGAGTAGGGAGGGTAATAAGATTTCAAATAGTATATAGGAAAGGTAAAAATCCCAACAAGATTTCAAGTTTTAAAGAAATATGACATTTTTTTTGAGGAAGAGCCTAATTTTATAATAAAATAAAAAATAGAAATAATATTTAAAGACAAGTCCTTTAGGGGGGGACAACTAGTGTAGTCTTTTGGACTTTATTGAAAAATGCATATGCAAAACTCTAGGCCTATTTAAGAGACCGTTGTTTGGATAAAGTAAAAAATGATTTTAAACACTTATTTTTAAGCTAAAATGAAAAAAATAAGTCAAATTTCAAAAGTTAAAATTCTTAACTTATGACATTTGGTTTAAAAGTCACTTGCAACAAGCTCATCCAAACAAGCTCTAAATACTAGTATATGTAATGAATGTTAGAATGATTTTAGTAAATTGTTTCGAGTTGGATGTCAAAAATAGCCATATTTACAAGTGGTAATTGAAAAATAGTCACAGTTTTAAAAGTAATCGAAATTTAGCAACTTTTCACATAAAGATAAATCTGAACGAAAACACTGTTCAAAATCCGAAAAATATTCCTGCATAATATACTGGAGTTAGAAGTTTTTACATGTGAACTTCCAGCATAATATACTGGAGTTCCAGCATAATATATTGGTCCAACATAATATGCTAGAAGTTCATATACAGGTGTTCCAACATCCAGTATATTATGCTGGAACTTTCCGTGTGCTGGACCTCCAGTATAATATGCTAGAAGTTTATACACAGGTGCACCAATCTCTAGTATATTATGTTGTAACTTTTCGTGTTGCACCAAAATGGTGGTTATTTTTCAATGACTTTGCAAATGTTGGCAAATTGTCAATTCTAAAACTGGCTAGCCCGTGCTATTTAAACACAATTCACTTGATTCATCAATCAAACAAGTAACTCTCACTTCTTAAGATGACAGTCGGCGGGATTTACAAATTCATTAATTATGACTGTCCTTCACATGATGCAAGAATAAGGCCTTATTTTTTTTAAAGATTAAGACGTTTGAATCTGAATACACATCTTAATATCAAGATGTGTATTAAGTTTAAGACATATTAATCTGAATACACATTTGGGTGCAGGTCAAACATTCAGATGGCTCCCTATGAGGCATTATATGGTAGACGGTGCAGGTCGCTAGTTGGGTGTTTTGAGCCGGGTGAGGCTCGGTTGTTGGGTACTGATCTAGTTCAGGAGGCCTTGGACAAGGTCAAGATTATACAGGACCGACTTCGCACAACTCAGTCCAGCAAAAAACGTTATGCCGACCGTAGAGTTTGTAATGTGGTATTCATGGTCATGGCGAGAGTGTTGTTGCGGGTGTCACCCATGAAGGGTGTCATGAGGTTTGGGAAGAAGGTCAAGTTGAGCTCTAGATATATCAGGCCTTTTGAGATTCTCGATAGAGTGGGAGAGGTGGCTTATAGACTTGCGTTGCCTTTAGGTTATCAGAAGTTCATCCAGTATTTCATGTGTCCATGCTCCGGAAGTACCATGGTGACCCATCCCACGTGTTAGATTTCAGCTCTGTCCGGTTGGACAAGGATTTGACTTATGAGGAGGAGTCGATGGCTATTTTAGACCGGCAGGTTCATCAGTTGAGGTCGAAGAGTTATCCTTTAGTTCGAGTGTAGTGCAGAGGTCAGCATGTTGAGGCAGTTACTTGGGAGTCCGAGTTGGACGTGCGGAGTAGATATCCCCACTTATTCACCAGTTCAGGTACTTTTCTATGTTCGTTCAAGGACGAACGATTGTTTTAGATGTGGAGATTGTGATGACCCAAAAGGTCATCTTATGTTTTAGAACTCAATTCTGCTCTCTTTAGCCAAAGAAATCTCATTTTTACCCTCCTCGATTTGCATACACAATCCGGACGTGTTTTCTGAAAATCTTTTATGTGGAAAATTGATGAAATAATAATTTTGGCCTTAAAAGTTGATTTTAGTTGACTTCGGTCAACATTTGAAGTAAACAGATCCGGACCCATATTTTGACGGTCCTGGTGGGCACATAGTGAAATATAGGACCTGGGTGTATGCCCGAAATCGAATTCCGAGGTCACTAGCTCGAGATATGATTTTTTGTTGAAAATTAAAAGACTAAAAATCTAATGATTTTAAGAAATCAATTAATATTTGATCTTGTTGGTGGGTCCGTATTTTGGTTCCGAAGCCTGGTACAAATATGTTATAATATTTATACCTTATCTTTTAAATTTGGTGAGAAATGGAACTGATTGACGTGATTCGGACGTCCGGTTGTGAAAATAAGAATTTTAAAGTGTTCTTGAGAATTTCATGATATTTGGTGCTAAATTCGTAGTTCTAGGTGTTATTTTGGCGATTTGATCACACGAGAAAGTCTGTATGATGTTTTTACACTTTTGTGCATGTTTGGTTTGGATCCCTCAGGGCTCGGGTGAGTTACGGATAGGCTACGAGATATTTTGGACTTGGAAAATCTTGTGTAAATTGCTGAAACTGGTGTCTGATATGTTGTTCCTCGCGATCGCGAAGGAGAAATAGGCTAGAAGGAAATTTTATTCTGCACGAACGCGTAGACTGGGTCACGAACGCGGAGAAACGGGGACATTACCCTTCGCGAACAT
Source organism: Nicotiana undulata (assembly GCA_005239495.1). Taxonomy (NCBI): domain Eukaryota; kingdom Viridiplantae; phylum Streptophyta; class Magnoliopsida; order Solanales; family Solanaceae; genus Nicotiana; species Nicotiana undulata. The sequence continues at coordinate 37,045 of ML252436.1, forward strand.
GACCTGTCAGTCGTGAACGCGAAGAAATGGGACCCGGAGGGGAACTGATCATACTCATCGCAAACGCGACACATGGTCTGCGAACGCGTAAGATGGTGGAAATAAGCCTTCGCGAACGCGAAAAGTATCTTGCGAACGCGAAAAGTATCTCGCGAACGCGTAGGCTAATAGAGTCGTTGCTTCGCGATCGCGACAGGCCCTTCACGGACGCGAAGAAGGCCTGCCAAGTGAAATAAAAGCAGAACAGAAACGAGATTCTTCCCAAATTTCATATCTCTTTCATTAAAACTCGACCTAGGGTGATTTTTGAAGGGGGAATTCAACACCAAATCATAGGTTTGTACTCTTTAACTCGTTTCCTTCAATTACCATCATCACCCATTAAATTCTTAGTCCTAAATCTTGTTTTCTCATGGTAGAAATTAGGGATTTTGGGAGAATTGGGGTTTTTTCCAAATTGGGGATTTAGACCTCGATTTGGGTCAGATTCCAGAACTAATTACATATTCGGGTTTAGGGTTGAATGAGTAAATGGGTTTTGTTCTGATCTAATTACATATTTGGGTCGAGTTTTGACCAAGCGGGCCCAGGGTCGATTTTTGAATTTTGGGGAAAATATTGGGAAACCTATAATTATGTATTAAAATTGACTTCTTTAGCAATAATTAATGCTATTGAGTTAATTATGACTAGATACAAGTGGTTCAGAGGTGGAAACTAGAGGAAAAGCAGTAATTGAGCAGTGAGTGATCTGTGGATCGAGGTAAGAGTTGTGTCTAACCTTAACTCGGGCGTTTAGGAACCTTTTCCTTATTTGCTATATGATGAATCATGTGATAGGCGTATACGTAAGGTGACGAGTACCTATGCGCCACCAATTTATGTGTTTTACCTGTGTCTTTCCATTCTCTTTATATTATTTCTTCCATGCTTTAATTGTTACATATCTACTTGTAATTCCATGCCTAATTGCTACCTGCTAGATATTGTGCTCCCCTTGTTGAAGATATTTTTTACCCCGTATAACGAGTGTTTCCCGTTATTGCATAGGCTGTTCTTATCTACAATATGTGATATCCTGATTAGGTCTCGTTGAGTAGTATCTTTATTCATTATACGGCTCCCGATCGCCTTGTTTTAGATGCTAAGTGTTGGTAAGGGCCTTGTGTAAATTTTGTGAAATTTTTGTACACTCTGTGTAACTTATTATGAAACGGTGGGATCGGGTTGCACACCACAACATGAGGAATACGGGTGTTATATTGAGGGGGAATAAAGGTGATTGCTATTATACGGTGGGATCGGGTTGCATGCTACAGCAGGAGGAATAAGGTTGGACTGATATGGCGTAATAAGGGTGAATAATTATATTAATATTGATATATGGTGGGATCGGGTTACGCGCCACAATATATATATATATATATATACTATTTACTATTATTGTTGTTTTTACGGAGGAATAAGGGAGGATTTTGTGTTGTCTGGTGGGATCGGGATGCGTGCCACATCAGTTTATGTATTTATGTATTTTTCTTTGACTGTGTAAGTTATTCGGTAGTTTTACATTTATCTTAAGGATTGGTTATTGTTGGATACTGATAAGACACTTGAGTTATGTATTTATTTCTACAAATTACTGTTTTTGCATTATCCTTCTTTCTTTTTCTATTTTAGTTATAATTGCTTGTTGTTATATTGCGAGTGTCCCGTCGTAGCCTCGTCTCTCCTTCATCGAGGTTAGTCTTAAGACTTACTAGTACATGGGGTCGGTTGTATTGATACTGCACTCTGCACTTTCTGTGCGGATTTCGGAGCAGGTAGTGGCTGATTGAGAGATTGGCTCAGGTTATACATCTCGGAGACCCAAGGTAGTCCTGATGGCGTCCGCAGGCCCTGACATCTCCTTCTACATATCTTCTTTACTGTTTTTTTTTTCTTTATTTCTAGAACAGTTGTAATTTCTTTCAGACAATTGATTGTAGAAAATTCATAGTATGTTCGTGAATTGTGACACCGGATATCTTTGGGTAGAAGTAGTATGTAAATGACATCGATATCTATACATCTTTACAGTTATTCCGCCTTATTCTGCATGTTTACTGATAATTACTAAAAATTGAAAGAAATGGCTAAATAACCTCTAATGTTGTTTTGCCTGGCAAGTGTGAGGTTAGGCTCCATCACGATCCCGACGCTGGGAATTTCGGGTCGTGACAAGTTGGTATCAATGTACTAGGTTTCCTTGGTCTCACAATTCACAAACAAGCTTAGTAGAGTCTGGGGGATCGTACGGAGACGTCCATACTTATCTCCTAGAGGCTATGACGTTTAGGAACAAAATTCACTTTTATTCAACCTTGTCGTGCGATTTCATTATCTCAATACTAATTTAAACTAATTTAACTCTCCTACTTTTATTCTATCGCAGATGGCGAGAACACGTACCGCTTCTTCTGCTGATCAGCAACCAGAGCCTCTAGCTGCAGCTCCTACAAGGGGCAGGGCTCAGCCTAGATCCCGAGTAGCAGTCCTAGTTGTGGAGCCTCAGGTAGAGTTCGATGAGGTGGTTCCAGCTTAGACTATTCATGCCGGACCAGCTCAGGTCCAGGAGGGGTTTATTGCCACCCCAGTGCTCGAGGATGCCTTCCGATTGGTGGGCCTTATGGAGAGTGTGGACCATATTGGAACATTCCCTATGGCACCATCCGTATCTCAGGCTGGCTCCCCAGTTTCAGACTCCAGCAGCTCATCCAGTCGGAGTAGTTCAGTCGGTTGCAGCAGCACAACCCGGTGATGGGTCAACTATGTCTTTTGAGGCTTTGTGGAGATTGGATAGGTTTACAAATCTCTTTCCATTCCATTTCAGTGGTGCTACTTCGGAGGATCCTCAGGAGTATCTTGATAGCTGTCATGAGGTTCTTCGGAACATGTGTATATTGGAGACCAATAGGGTCGATTTTGCTGCTATTCAGATGAATGGTTCATCCAAGAAATGGTGGAGGGATTATTTGTTGACCAGACCAGTTGGGTCGTCTTCTCTTACTTGGGACTAATTCTCACATCTCTTCTTAGAGAAGTTTCTACCTATCACCTTGAGAGAGGAGCGCCGCCGTCAGTTCGAGCGTCTCCAGCAGGGCAGCATGACTGTTACTCGGTATGAGACCCATTTTGTGGATTTGGCCCATCATGTTATTCTTTTGCTTCCCACAGAGAGAGAGAGAGAGAGAGAGAGAGAGAGAGAGAGAGGGTTGAGAGGTTTATTGAGGGTCTTGCTCAGCCTATTAGATTGCAGATGGCTAAGGTGACTAGGAGCGAGATTTCTTTCCAGGATGCGGTCAATGTCGCCAAACGAGTCGAGATGGTTCTTGGACAGGGATGTCATGGGTCAGATAAGAGACCTCGTCATTCCGGTGGGTTCAGCGGTGCCTCATCTGAAGGCAGGGGTACTTTTGGTAGAGGCCATCCTCCCATACCGTTCCATTTAGCGCTTCAGGCATCCCACAGTGCTTCAGGGAGTCGTGGTTCTTATGTGCCTCCTTCTAGGCAGCCAGCCTATAGTGCACCACCAGCTCCTATCAGAGAACCTCCTCTTCAGAGTTATTACCGTGGTCAGCCGGCTCGTCAGGGTCAGTCTTAGTTTCTACAGCCACATTATCAGGATGGATTTTTCGAGTATGGTGATTATGGGCATATCCGAAGGACGTGTCCGAGATTATTGGGTGTTCATCCACAACATCAGGGTTCTCATTCCATGGTTACGGCACCAGTTGCTACACCACCTGCTCAGCAAGCCAGAGGCAGGAGTCAGGTAGCCAGAGGTAGGGGCAAGATTGTTAGAGGTGGAGGTCAGGCCGTTATAGGTGGAGAACCGCTAGCTCGAGGCCGTCCCATGAATATGGTTCAAAGTAGTGGGGCTCAACCCCGATGTTATGCTTTTCCATCCAAACCTGAGGCTGAGTCATCTGATGTTGTCGTTACATGTATGGTTTCAGTTTGCAGTAGAGATGCTTCAGTTCTATTTGATCCGGGGTCTACTTACTCCTATGTGTCGTCTTATTTTGCTTCATATTTGGTTGTGCCTCGTGATTCTTTGAGTTCCCCTATATATGTGTTCACACTGTGGGGGATGCTATTGTTGTGAATCGTGTATATTGTTCGTGTGTGGTCACTATTGGGAGTCTTGAGACCAGTGTAGATCTTTTGCTCTTAGATATGGTGGATTTCAATGTCATACTGGGTATGGATTGGTTGTCACCTTATCACGCTATTTTAGATTGTCATGCCAAGACAATGACCTTAGCCTTGCCTAGTTTGCCTCGATTAGAGTGGAGAGGGACTCCTAGCCATTCTACAAGCAAAGTTATCTCTTATATGAAGGCTCGGCGTATGGTCGAGAAGGGATGTTTGGCCTATTTGGCTTATATTCGTGATTCTAGTGTGGAGGTTCCTTCTGTGGATTTTGTGCCTGTTGTTTGTGAGTTTCCAGAGGTATTTCCTGTAGACTTGCCGAGGATGCCACCCGACAGGGATATTGATTTGGCTCCAGGTACTCAACCCATTTCCATTCTGCCATACTGGATGGCCCCATCAGAGTTGAAAGAGTTGAAGGAACATTTGCAGGATTTGCTCGATAAGGGATTCATTAGACCTAGTGTCTCGCCCTGGGGTGCACCAGTTTTGTTTGTGAAGAGGAACGATGGTTCTATGAGGATGTGTATAGATTATCGGCAGTTGAACAAAGTCACCATCAAGAACAAGTATTTGTTGTCGAGGATTGATTATTTATTTGATCAGCTTCAGGGTGCCAAGGTGTTTTTGAAGATTGATTTGAGATCTAACTACCATCAGTTGAGGATTAGGGCATCTGATGTCCCTATGCCAGCTTTTCGGACGCGGTATGGGCACTATGAGGAAAATGGGCATCTGATGTCCCTAGTACTCCAGACTTTGAGGGACAATTAGTTGTATGCTAAATTTTTGAAGTACGAGTTTTGGTTGGTTCAGTCGCTTTCTTGGGCCACGTTGTATCAACAGAGGGTATTCAGGTAGATCTTAAGAAGATTGAGGCAGTCAAGAACTGGCCTAGACCCACTTCAGCCACGGAGATCAGGAGCTTCTTGGGTTTGGCGGGTTATTACCATCGATTTGTGGAGGGAATTTCATCTATAGCAGCCCCGTTGACCAGGTTGATCCAGAAGGGTGCCCCGTTCAGATGGTCGGACGAGTGTGAGGCGAGCTTTCAGAAGCTCAAGACACCTTTGACTACAACGTCGGTGTTGGTGTTACCATCAAGTTCAGGATCCTACACGGTATATTGTGATGCCTCTTGTGTTGGGCTCAGAGTAGTGTTGATGCAGGAGGGTAGGGTGATTACATATGTGTCTCGGCAGCTAAAGGTTCATGAGAAGAATTACCCTGTCCATGATTTAGAGTTGGCAGCCATTGTTTATGCGCTGAAAATTTAGAGGCACTATCTTTATCGCGAGTGATAACTAGGATTTTTACCTTGTTTCCCGCCCTTCTATGCTTAGGTTTTGGTTATATTTATACACAAAGTATCCCTGATAGATTATATGTTATTCTTGTTGCATGATTGAACCAGAAATGATGACATTCAGTCAAGAATATGCTCAAAACAGGAGTGAATGTGGCATAAGTACCAAGAACAACAAAAGTGACCAAGGCAAATGCCCACCGCGGTCGCGGTCCATTCTCCGCGGACCGCAGTGGTAAACTTCAGAGAAGCACTCAAGGCAGCATATCCCACCGCGGTCGCGGTCCACTCTTCGCGGACCGCGGTGGTGAGATTCAGAGATGGGCATTCCAAGCAAAAAGCCATCGCGGCCGCGGTCCAATCTTCGCGGACCACGGTGGAAAGATTCATAGACCCTCATTCAAGGCCATATTCCACCGCGGCCGCGGTCCAATTACCGCGGTCCAGAGGTTCAAAGAGTGTGATTCAAGGCCAATGTACACCGCGGCCGCGGTCCGCGGTAACCCCGCAGGGGCATTTTTGTCCAAATTTTCGGCTGAGTATAAATAGCTTATTTGTAATTTTTCTAGGTTATCTTTGGTAATGTTTGAATTTTCTGAACGAAAGAGCACGTGAATAGCTAGTTTTTCATCTTTTTAGCTTATTTCTAGTATTTTTAACATTGAACCCTTGAGTTTATTGTTAAGAATCATTAATATGGGTTCTATTTCATCTCTTTCATTGAATTTATCTCTGATTATGAGTAGCTAGACCCATTAGCTAGTGTTGTGGCTCAACCCTAGTGTGGGTATTTGATGGGTTTCTAAAATTAGGGTTTGGATGTTTATGGGTGTTTGCTATTTGGGCTAATTTAGGGTTCTTATTGCTATAATTAGTGGTTGCAAACAGTAATTAACCTTCCATGACTTGGGTCCTTCTTGAGAAAGAGGATTTGAGATTAGAAAATTAGCCTAACAAGGAATTAGGGCATTATCAAGAGATTGGTAGTCCCAATCAATTAGGTTGAACCCAGAAATGGTAAAACCCTACTTGAGCCCTAATTAACGGGTTAAACCTCGAGAGAGTAATACCCTACTCGCACCTCAATTGCTTGATTAATTGATACCCAATTGGCCTCGAGAGAGGTAATCAGGGCAAAGCCACTCAAACTACTGAGAGGTATAGAGTGGGCACATCTGTGCATTGGTTATAGTTGTATCCTTAATCAACATCCTTACTTTAGAACATTGAAATCCATTAAGTATCCGCCTAGGTGAAAGTCGCAACCCTAGTGCCTTTATCCTTATAAGAAAACAACATCAAAACAAATTAGTTAATCAATCAGCATTTAACAGTAGCTTAATACTTAATATAGTTCAAAACACTCTATCATGAGAAGTGCAATTAGAAACACGTGGCTCTACTAGTTCACATAGACACTCACTCCAATTGTTGACTCCCTGAGGATTCGATCCCGACCTATCAGGTAAAAGCTGAACCGACCCTTGTCTTCCTACTCCTATAGTAGCGAGGGTGAGAGTCGATCACTTTTTGGCGCCGTTGCCGGGGAGTTAAGACGGTGTTGATTATCTACGTGTCTAGTAGCGTTAAGTGTTTTTCTTTCCTTCTATTTTTAACCTTTTTGTTTAATCTACTCAGGTAAAAAATGGCAGATCTAATGGGAAACGTTATTGCGGGGGAGGAGGTATATGATAATCAAGAGGATGAAATCAATCAATTACCTCCACAAAGAAGGGGCCGACAGGACAATCTACAAGATGATATCCCAGACCCTCCCCCTACCTCCTAGAGTTGTCCCTCGGGTCCTTCCAAATGAGGGGTATGCTAGTGCTATTGTTCCGCCGAGGATTCGGGCAGGGAACTTCCAAATTACAAACGTGATGCTCACCCTCCTAGAGCAACGGGAGTATTTCACCAGAGCTGCGCACCAGAATGCTTATAAGCATCTTAAGGGCTTCGTAGATACTTGCTGGGGAAGTAAACAGACAAATGTCTCAAAGGATCCATTACGACTCAAGTTGTTCCCTTTCTCTCTTCGGGGGAAATCCCTTGATTGGCTCGAGCGTCTCCCCAACCATTCAATATAAACTTGGGATGAGCTCGCGGACAAGTTCATTGCTAAATTCATTTCCCCGAGTCATATGGCAGCGCTTCGAGATGAAATATTGGCATTCAAACAAGAACCCAATGAGCCCTTACATGAGATATAGGACCATGGTTAAGGAATGTCCGAACAACGACATGACTGGAGCCATGATCCAACAGACTTTCTACCGAGGGATTAACACTGTGAATCAATGTGTGGTCAATTAGTTGGCCGGTGAAATTATGAAGTTGACTTATCCCGAGGCATGTGAGATTCTAGATGAGATGGCCGACACATCATCGGCTTGGAAAAGTAGAGCTAATGTGCCTCAAGGAGAGAGCGATGTGAATAGTCTCCATAAAGAGCTCCAAGAACAGGGCAAGCAATTGCCGAGCTCACTACTACCATGAATCAACTTGCCAAATCCCAACTCCAATAGTTGCAAGGTCCGAAGCAAGTGAATGATATGGAAGAAGTGAACATGCAAGGAAATAAAAGGAGACCTCGGGGGAACTCTAAGCAAAACCATAATGATCAAAGTGACCAAGGGCCTAGTGGGTATGGCCAAGATGAAGAGTATGATGCCCAAGAGGAAGATGTGATGTATGCAAGAAACTATCAAGGTCAAGGCAATAGTCAAAACAACAACCAAAGTTGGAGAAACCAAGGCAATAACCAAAGTTGGGGAAATCAAAGACCAAGAAACTGGAATAACAACAACAATGCTCGGAATTGGGGGAACAACAACAACGATCGTCAATGGGGGAACAATAATGACCGACAGTGGGGGAACAACAATGAGGAAAATTTTAATGGGGGAAACAACAACAATAACTGGGGAGGCAACGATAATCGGGGGTCAGGCTTTCAAAGGCCCCCGATGTACCAACAACCAAGCCACCCACCCCCGTACCAATATCAAGGGCAAAGTTCATCGGGCTCGGATATGGGTAGAATTAAAAATATGTTCAAGCAGATGATGGAGAGAAATGCAGACTCCGATGCTCAGTTGGCCTCTCACAATACCTCTATAAGGAACCTCGAAGTACAAATGGTCCAGATTTCACATGCCTTAAAGACACGCACGAAGGGTGTACTACCAAGTGATACGGTGGTGAACCCTAAGGGTGGGAACAATAACAATACCGGTCACGCCATGGCGGTGACTACGAGAAGTGGAAAGGGTGGTGAAGCAAATACTTCGAGGCAAAAGAAAATTGTTGTTAATGATGAAGACATGCCCCAAGAAGAGTTACCGGTTGAAGTGGAACAAGTGATGGATGACCCAAGTGAAGGTGAGGTAAGAATTGACATACATGATAATGGGGAGGACTTGGAAAGGAACGTGAACCCGTCTAGGGAGCACGTAATTGATATGCCGAAGCCGGTGAACCCACAAGCCAAGGCACCATTGCCTAGGCCACCTCCTCCCTACCCTCAGAGATTGGCCAAACAAAAGCAAGAGACTCAGTTCAAAAAGTTTATCGATATGATGAAGAGTCTCTTCATCAACATTCCATTGGTGGAATCCTTGGAGAAAATGCCTAGATACGCTAAGTTCATTAAGGATTTGGTGACCAAAAAGCGGTCCATGGAGTGTGAGACCATCAAGATGACTCACCAAGTGAGTGCTATAGTTCACTCCATGGCACCGAAACTCGAGGATCCGGGTGCCTTTACTATTCCTTTCAAGATTGGGAGTGCAAACTTTGCCAGAGCCCTATGTGATCTTGGGGCAAGTATTAATTTGATGTTGTATTCAGTGTTTAAGACTTTGGGGATCGGACAACCTAGGGCAACCTCTATGCGTTTGCAAATGGCTGACAGATCGATGAAGAGGCCCCTAGGTATTATTGATGATGTAATAGTGAGGGTGGACAAGTTTATATTGCCAGCAAATTTTGTTATTCTTGACTGTGAGGTTGATTTTGAGTTCCCCATTATCTTGGGGAGGCCTTTCCTTGCCACGGGGAAGGCCTTGGTTGATGTAGAAACTGGGGAACTCACGTTCAGAGTGGGTGATGAGAAGGTGATCTTTCATGTATGCAAATCTATGAGGCAACCTAACAACACGGAAGTTTACTCTTTTATGGACCTCGTGTCTGAGGTTATTATTGATGATGACAGTGTTATGATCCATGTTGAGGACCCAGTGGAGTTGGCCTTATTGAATCATGAAGACTCAGTGGTGGAAGGTATTCTTGAAAGCACCCATGCCCTTCAAGGCATGGGGTCTTATTCTTATGCTCCCAGAAAATTATCCTTGGATTTGGAGAACCGGAAGACTCCACCAACAAAGCCTTCCATTGAAGAACCTTCGAATCTGGAGTTGAAGCCACTTCCTTCCCACCTCAGGTATGAATATCTTGGTCTATATTATACTTTTCCTGTTATTCTTTCCTCATGCCTAATCCAAGTACAGGTAGACTCAACTCTAAAAGTCCTAAGGAGGAGAAAGAAAGCAATCAGATGGACTCTGGCAGATATTCTGGGTATTAGCCCCGCCTTTTGCATGCACAAAATCATATTGAAGGATAGATCCAAGCCCTTCGTGGAGCATCAAAGAAGACTCAATGAAGCAATGCAAAAGGTAGTGAAGAAAGAGATCATTAAATGGCTCGATGCGAGTGTTGTCTATCCAATTTCGGATAGCGCTTGGACTTCTCCGGTCCAATGCGTCCCGAAAAAGGGTGGAATGACGGAGATCAAGAATGATAAAAATGAGCTCATTCCCACAAGAACGGTTACCGGATGGCGGGTGTGAATGGACTACCGCAAGCTCAACAAGGTGACCCGCAAAGACCAATTTCCTTTGCCATTCTTGGATCAGATGTTGGATAGGCTCGCGGGCCGGGCCTTCTATTGTGTTCTCGACGGGTATTCTGGATATAATCAAATTTTGATCGCCCGGTAGGATCAAGAGAAGACTACCTTTACTTGCCCATATGGTACTTTGCCTTTGCTCGCATGCCCTTCGGACTTTGTAATGCCCCGACCACTTTCCAAAGATGTATGAGGGCAATCTTCTCCGACATGGTGGAAGACTTTCTTGAAGTATTCATGGACGACTTTAGTGTCTTGGGGGATTATTTTGATGAATTCTTATCTAATCTTGATAAGGTCCTTTCTAGATGTGAAGAGACGAACTTGGTACTGAATTGGGAAAAATGCCACTTCATGGTGGAAGAGGGAATCGTATTGGGCCATAAGATTTCAAGAAACGGCATTGAGGTTGACAAAGCAAAAATTGAGGTGATCTTGAAGTTACCACCACCTACTTCAGTTAGAGGAGTCCGTAGTTTCCTTGGCCATGCCGGTTTTTATAGGCGTTTTATCAAAGACTTCTCTAAGGTGGTAAATCCATTGTGAAAGTTGCTTGAGAAGTATGATAGATTCCATTTTGATGAACATTGTATGCATGCCTTTGAACTTTTGAAACACAAGCTCACTACTACTCATATCATCATTGTGCCAGATTGGAGCTCACCCTTCGAGCTTATGTGTGATTCGAGTGATGTAGTTGTGGGTGCTGTGCTGGGCCAGAGGGTGGACAAGATTTTTCACCCTATCTTCTACGCTATCAAGATGATGAATTCGGCCCAAATGAATTACATGGTCGCGGAGAAGGAGCTTTTGGCAATAGTCTTTGCTATGGAGAAATTTAGTCCTTACTTGATGGGTGCCAAGGTCAGTTCACACTGACCATGCGGCACTTCAGTATCTCATGACTAATAAGGATTCCAAAGCGAGGCTTATGCATTGGGTATTGTTGCTCCAAGAGTTTGACTTAGATATTGTGGATCGAAAAGGGAGTGAAAACCAAGTGGCCGACCATCTTTCTCAATTGGAGGAGCAAGGGCGACCTTGTGATGGAATTGAAATCAATGACAGTTTCCTGGATGAACAAATTTTGTCGGTGTCAATGCAAGAGATGCCATGGTTTGCCGATATTTCCAATTACATTGTCACCGGTGTTGTCCCTTGTGAGCTCTCTTCTAACCAAAGGAAGAAGCTTAGGAGGGATAGCTTGGATTTATATCGGGATGATCCTTATCTATTCAAGATTTGTACTGATGGGGTCATCCGAAGATGTGTACCGGAGGAAGAACAAATGGCTATTCTTGAGTCTTTCCACTCCTCACCGTATGGTGGTCATCATGGAGGAGCAAGAACTGCTTCAAAGGTGCTTAGATGTGGTTCCTTTTGGCCTACATTGTACAAGGATGCCGGTGATCTAGTCAAAAGGTGTGATGAGTGCCAAAGGGCCGGGGGAATTTCGAAGAAAGATGAGATGCCTCTAAATTCTGTTCTTGAAGTGGATATCTTTGATGTTTGGGGCATTGATTTCATGGGCCCATTTGTGAGTTCTTATGGGAACACGTACATTCTAGTGGCGGTCGATTATGTGTCTAAATGGGTTGAGGTCGTGGCTTTTCCCAACAATGAAGCCAAGAGTGTTATTGCTTTCCTCAAAAAGAACATCTTTACAAGGTTTGGCACGCCTCGTGCTATCATCACTGACGGGGGGTCACATTTTTGCAACAAGGCCTTCGACTCCTTGCTTTCAAAGTATGGGGTCAATCATAAAGTCACCACCCCCTAGAATCCTCAGGCAAGTGGCCAAGTGGAAGTGTCTCACAGGGAAATAAAGAGCATATTATCCAAAACGGTCAATGCGAATAGGACCGATTGGGAAAAGAAATTGGATGATGCTCTTTGGGCTTACAGAACCGCTTATAAGACCCCAATTGGTATGTCCCCGTATCGGTTGGTCTTTGGAAAATCTTTCCACCTTCCGGTGGAGTTGGAGCACAAGACTATGTGGGCCTTGAAAAAGTTGAACCTTGAATGGGATGTGGCTGCAAACCTTCGCGTGGAGCAACTAAATGAGCTAGACGAATTCAGATTCCATGTGTACTCCAGTTCATCCTTGTACAAGGACAAAATGAAGTATCTTCATGAAAAGTATGCTCGAGGAAAAGAGTTCAAGGTGGGTGACTTGGTTCTATTGTTCAATTCTCGGTTGAGGCTATTCCCGGAATACTCAAGTCAAAATGGAACGGGCCCTTCGAAGTGGTATTTGTGACTCCATTTGGTGCTCTTGATCTCAAAAACAAAATTGGAGAAATCTTCAGAGTCAATGGTCACCGGGTCAAACACTATCTTGTCAAGATTGATGTTAGCCACGTGGTAGCACTTCTTCATCTTAAATGATCTCGGTAACATGCGTCGTGCCGCGACGTTAAATCAGGCGCTTCTTGGGAGGTAACCCATGTGTTTTTTTTTTCTTCGTTTTTCTTGGTAGAATAGGATTCATTTTTGCACTAACTGGTTTTTGGATGTTGTAGGATGATTTTGACACAGGAAATTTGGCTAAGTCTGGAAAAATTGCTCTCTGAAGTTGGCACTACGGGGGGTCCCTTTTTCGCGGTCCGCAGTGCTCTTTTAAGTTGAATGATGAGTCTCTGAACCTTTCTCCGCGGCCGTCGTCCTATTTTTGCGGTCCGCGGAGCCCAGTTACTGAAAATGGGTCTCTCTGAATCTACCTCACCGCGGCCGCAATCGACTTTTCGCGGTCCGCGGTGGGTCATCCTCACAAGCTCAACATCAGTACATGACTGCGGACCACGGTCGATGTTTCGCGGTCCGCGGTGGGTAAGTGTGTGGACCCCAGCCTCCCTTCTATAAATATACCTTTAGGGCTTCAGTTCATACTTTACGCACTTTCACTTCTCAAAGCATCCTTTGACTGTGTCTCACTCATCTTATCTCTGAATCGCATTTCACTTCATCAAATCCTCATCCAAGCATCTAGTAAGTGTAATTGTGATTAATTAACTTCTTAATTTCTTTATTTTCTTCAATAATTGGTAGATTTTTCTTCTCTTTTTCATAATTTTTCTTTTCTAGGGTTTTAAACATGTTAGGGTTAGTTCAAAATGATCATTTTAGACCCTTGGAATCTAATTGCATTGATTAAACATGTTGGGATTAACTAAATGAACATTTGAGCATGAAAATGTAAAAATTTGAAAACCCTGGCTTATTCGTCTGACCGCGGTGCTTAGCCTATGCATTCTGCAAGTGATGACCGCGGTCCCCTAGAGTCTGAGATACAGGTTCTCTGATCTTGCTTCACCGCGGTCGCGGTCAATTTTTCGCGGTCTGCGGTGCTAAGTTTCAGAGAGTTACGTTGGTATTGGGTCCTCCACCGTGGTCTGCGGTGGCTGTTCTGCTTCTAAGTTTTGTTTGTTAATGTTTGTGAAACTTCTCTCTGGGTACTAACCATGTTCTAATGCTTCAATTTTGTAAACAATGGTTCAATCACGTGGAGGTGGCCGTAAAACAACGGGCAAGGGTGAATCATCCGGGGGGAGAGGCAAGAAAATGATAAATCTTGATCCGAAGGTCCGGGAAGAAATGAAAAGAACAAGGAAAGTTATACGTACATTAGACAAAGTTTCTTCCCACTCGGACAATGATTATGTCTCCTCCGAAGCCTCGTCAGAATCTATACCGGAGTACGTCGAAGACTTCCCGAAAAGATTTCGGCTGACCAATGAACCATCAGACTCTCCCCCTATCCAAGCATCTACACACTCTGACTCAGCTGAGGGCTAAATCTCCGGGAGTGTCCAAATGGACTCTACCTCACCTACAACTTCCTTATCATGGGAGCATTCTGGTGATGATGAAGGGGGTGAACCCCAAGTTAAGGGGGTAGAGCGTACAAGGAATCAAGATGCATGGCAAAACAGATTTGCAAATGAAGCGGCTCTCCATCAGTTTAGAGATTTGTGGAGCTCACGATCACTCATTTTGGAGCGCAAGTTCACAATCAAGGACTTGTTACCCCACAACCCAGAGACTCCAAGGCTTCAATGGTGCGCAATCTCACGATACCCTTTGATGGTGAGGCACTGAACAATTATCTGGAGATGGACAATGTGGATGACTCCCTATATTAGGAGAAGCTAGCAGAGAAGGATGCGACCCGAAATTGGCTGGCTTTGCACTTAGCCAGGCCTGGGGAGACTCCTAAGTGGTTACCGGCTGGAAAGACTATATACCGGAAGACCCTGAGCTTTGAAGCCAAGGGATGGACAACCTTTGTGTTCAACAGGTTGGACCCAACTTTTCATGAGAACACCATGCCCCTTGTCACACCTCCTTTTTCACTACCCCGAATTAATGAAGGGTAATAAGGGAGTTTTTCCACTTTAAGTGACATTATTCAGTTTTGGGATTTATTATTAGTTCAGAGTCGCCACCCAGATTTTTTACGATGCTCTGGGACACCATTTTGTTTTGAAAATCCCAAACCGAGGAAATTTAGACTCTGTTTTAATTTGTCAGCGACCAGAAATCTGAGTAAGGAATTCTGTTAACCCGGCAGAAGGTGTTAGGCATTCCCGAGTTCTGTGGTTCTAGCACGGTCGCTTAACTATTATTATTTGGCCTAAATTATCTGATTATTTACGTGTTTTAGCCTATTGCATATTCAAACTCTTTGAAATTTAGCCGTTGTTGATAAGTATGAATTTATCTTGAAAACAAGTCACGAGAACGTGCACTCATTATGCTTTTGTACATGTTATAATTACGCCACATGAAATGCACCCGTATTCGCGACACGTAATTTTATTATAATTTGAAGTTTGAGATGGGGACATGAGTTGTCACACCCGAGTGTAGATTACGTGGTCAAGACTATGGTCATGACGGTTTTATAATGCCCGTTTGTGGCAATGTTCGATTATTCCTTATGTTTTCTATTTGAAGGAGTATTTTAGTTTTTAAGATCAATTAGGACATTTATGGACTTATCTTGAACAAGTCACGATGGCGTGCACTTGTTTTTTTTTTAGCACACGGAAAACACGTCACATGAAATGCACTCGTGGTTGCTACATGCGTTTTATTTGTTTGTAGTTAGGGTCGGGGGCACGAGTTGCCACTCCCAAGTGTAGTTTATGGTAATTTGAGATAATATTCTACTCGTTTATCAAATTTCAATCTAAAGGGCATGATTCTATCTAGAAGGTATGTGAAGATTGTCTAGAACTAAACCTACTAACCTAAAGGACAAGATCCTTGGGGCTATGGCCATATTTTAGCCCAATTCTAGCTATTGTCCCTTGGGCCAATCCTAATCATGGCTAATTTTGATGAAGGAGACACATGGTTAGAATAAGGCAAATAAGGCATTTGAGAGAGACACATGCTAACATATTTCGATTCAGATAACAATAGATGATATCCCATAAAGGCAAGTATAGTTCCGCTACCATTGATCCATTTAATCATCAGGGGTATTTCTATGCGATTGAAGAACCTAAGAAGATAACTTTTCTTAAAGTTTGGCTACCAGTGGTCATTCGAAAACCAAACATGACAATATTCTGAGTTAAATTAATTTGATCATTTTTGGAAAGAATTGCAATAAAAAAAAATACTGGAGTACGTAAATACTGGATCTTGCTATTTCTATTTGGACTAAGACAACCTTATAAATTTTCAGATTCAAACTCTATCCTTTGATTTTGATTCGGAAATCATCTATGTTCAGTAGTGTGAGATTTTGGTACTTTTTGGTAAAACAAAATAAGATACTTACTACACATCTAAAAGAAATTGACCTCAAATCACTTTAACATGATTACTAGGCTCACTACCTCAAGTCTAATGGCCTGAAGTGTCATGACCCAAAACCGGTCCAGGTCGTGATGGCGCCTAACGGCGAGGTCAGGCAAGCCAACGAACAATAATAACAATGAAAGTGCGGAATACAATAACAACATGGGGCAAGGCCGTAGAAACAAGCTGAACTACAGCTAGGCCTGATACATATACAACCCCGATAACTAAAACATGTGTGTGCCAGGACTAGTGTCACAGTGTCAACGGGCGGCTACATAGATACAACTATAGAAATTACATATACAAAATATACAAGCCGCAGTCTAGAACAAAAGACTGAGCAAAAGGAAACTAGAAAGCTCCGGAGGTGCTGTCAGGAGAACGCCAAGAAGACAGCTCACCGTGTGGAGCGACGCCGCGGTCAATGTCTATCAACAAGCGGACGACCAGACGGACCAGCCTCAGTACCTGCACAGTCAAGTGCAGAAAAAGAAGGAAAGTGCAGCATGAGTACATATAAACAAATATGTACTTAGTGAGTATCCCGTCTAAACTCGTAAAGAGTAGTGACGAGAGGTAGGATACATACTCACTAAGGTCCAGTACATGATGAAATAAAATACATGCTGAGCAATAAATCATGTGAGCTAGTACATCAAGTATAAGAACATGTAAGCAACAATCAGTAACTGATCTCAAACATAGTCTCCTTTTTAAACTATTCATAGTTTTATTACTTGTTTTCTTCCTCATTATTCGAAATGACTATTCTTTATTCTCAGTTGTTCATTTGCCAGTACTCTGTATGGTTTCTCAACTCACCCTCGTACGATCCCAACTCAATGCAAATGCGGAT
>ML252437.1:0-56204 GCA_005239495.1 Nicotiana undulata
GCTTCTCTACGAGAACGCGACGCCCCTCTCTCGAACACGTAGTGTTATGGGGTGGGGTCTCGAGGTCAGGTAGGTTGTTCTTCGCGAACGCGGGCAGTGGCACGCGAACGCAAAGGGTTAGGGGGTCAGACCTACGCGAACGCGGCCTGGTCCCGCGAACACATAGGTCCCAGCTGCCAAGCCTTCGCGAACGAGAAGGGTAAATACACCCAGTGATTTTAATAACCACAAAAACAGACCCATTACGGGTCACTCCCATTTTTCACTCCCCCCTTCTTCCTCAAACCTACCCATAAACGAAAATCAAGCTCCCCAACTGCCATAACTCCATAGGTAAGTGCTCTTGACCTCGTTTCCTCTTAATTTATTCAATTAATCACTAGATTTTAGGCCTAAAAACATGGAAATTAAGGTAGGAAATTAGGGATTTTAGGTAGAGTTGGGTTTTTTAGAATTTTGAATAATTCAACCTCAATTTGGGGTTGAATCTTAAAACAAATCATATATTCTAACTCGTGGGGTTATGGGTGAACGGGTTTTGGACCGAGCCTCGTGTTTGGACCATGAGGGCCCAGGGTCAAATTTTGGAATCTTAGGAAGAATGCTTTGAAATAAATAATTAGGCAATGGGTTTGACTTATTGAGCCAATATTGATATACTTTGGTTGATTATGTCTAGATAACACCGTTTCGGAGTCGGATTCTAAAGGAAAGGCTGTGATCGAGGCTTGACTTGCAATTTTTGGAGCCGAGGTAAGTGTTTGGCTTAACCTCAGCTTGAGGGATTAGGTATAGAGTCTTATTTGCTATGNGATATTCTCCGAACTATGAGTAGTTGATGAGTTAAAAATGATACCTTGATGTGGTTCATGACGTGGGAAAGTTATTGAGTTACCTATGTCATTCGAGGCTTACACCTATGAAATTATATTTCCGATGCGAGGTTGGTTATAGCTAAGACCCTTGTTGGGCATTTTTGAGCTTGTAATTGATGGTTGCTCCTTGCTGGGACAATAGAATTGTATTGATTATTTCCGTGCACTTGAGAATTCGTAATGTTGACTTTCACATTATTGTTGATTTGTTTTATTATTTGTCGCACGAGGGGACATGCCGTGCTGACTATTTGTGAGTTTATGCACGAGGGGACATTCCATGCCGAGTGTTATTTCATATGCACGAGGGGACATGCCGTGCTGACTATTTGTGAGTTTATGCACGAGGGGACATTCCATGCCGAGTGTTATTTCATATGCACGAGGGGACATGCCGTGCCGAGTGATTGTGAGGTTTTGCACGAGGGGACATTCCGTGCCGAGTGTTATTTTATATGCACGAGGGGACATGCCGTGCCGAGTGATTGCGAGGTTATGCACGAGGGGACATTCTGTGCCGAGTGTTATTTTATATGCACGAGGGGACATGCCGTGCTGAGTGATTGTGAGGTTATGCACGAGGGGACATTCCGTGTCGAGTGTTATTTTATACGCACGAGGGGACATTCAGTGCCGAGTGATTGTGAGGCTATGCACGAGGGGACATGTCGTGCTTTTACTGTTCATTATCTGCTGAGAAATTAAATTCCTGCCTTTATTTATCTTTATATTTCAGTTATTATCCGGTTCTGCCGTGCTAGCATATTGTTACCCCCTATTACCCCAACAAGTTCTCCCCGCATTTGTCTTGCTTGCTTACTTCTGTTGCCATTTTTCCTATTATTATATAAAATTGTACAGGTACATATGTTGTTGTCGGTCCTAGCCTCGTCACTGCTTCGCCGAGGTTAGGCTCAACACTTACTCAGTACATGGGGTCGGTTGTACTGATGCTACACCTGCACTTCTTTATGTTGTGCAGACTACGCAGCCGAACATGGTGATCACTGACGGTTGGAGCATCTCAGCAGTTCACTCAGGAGACATCGAGGTAGACCCGTAGACGTTCGTGGGCCTTGACGTCACCTTCTACTTTTCGTTTTCAGCTCTGTCTTACTTTGTATTTCAAAGAAAGTCCTATGTACTTATTTTCAGACCCTTTGTTTGTAGTAATCTCTTAGACAGTTCGTGAGTATGTAACACCAGTTCTGGGATTTGCATATGGGTTTTATTTCGAAATTGCTACTATATTTTGGTTATTTGTTAAATTTCACATTGTGGGCCATCGATGCCCTAGTTAGCTTGCTCGTTTTAGTTATTAATGAGTTTTGCTTAGTTCAAACGTTGGCTTGTCTAGCGGGTTCACCGTTAGACGCAGTCATGGCCCGAAGGTGGGATTTCGGGTCGTGACACCGATCCAAATAACATACCCGTGGCGGCGTGCCATCCGATCCCATCATAAGATTTACATAAGGAAATATACACGGAGCTGAATTTCTCACTATTACAAATCACTGAATATCGGTCACAAGCACGCTAAGTGCATAATACCATTCTGGGTAGACTAATAGAGCCATATGCTACAAAAACTCCAGCACGACTAAGGTGCAATATATAATCAGAATCTCAGGAGCCATCCTGCTCACATAACCTCGTCACTACGCGGAACCTCAACACATAAGAAATTATCAAGTCGTTTCACAACTCACACGGCACAATCACAATATCACATGAATTTGATGAAGACGGGACAACACCTGATATCCTAATACCCCTCATTGAGGATTTCCATACTGAAATGAACACCTCTGACTCGCATGAAGCCCAAAATCTTGTTTAAATCCATTCACTCACTTCAAGTTGATTATGCTCGCATTGAACTAGGCTGATAGCCTTATCTGGGTCAAAACAACCCGCTTTCTTTTTCTTTTACACACGGGGACAACCATCATAGCCAAGATAAACACCCCACAATCCACAACCAACTGAGTCGAACGCCTTCTAGGCATAAATTCTCAATTAAGCATTATTACACTCCTTTATACTTGGTCTAATTCTTCAACCAATCAGGTGACTACATGCCACACTTATGCAATCTTCCCGCGGTCATGCTCCCACGGCCTTTCACACAAGGTAACAAGTATGCACATCCATACCACCGATCACCCTAAGGCTGTAAAACAATTCAAGGACCCGTAACCAGGATGCAAAGCCTCTTTCCCCAAACACCGAACTCAGATGACACTGAAGATAATATCAGTTTATTCTAATCATTTAAATCCTTTGTTCTTGCTCCTCCGAGCATCATGACATCCTTGTTAACACCGAACCGCAAATCTCGATTCTTACGTCCAGTTACATACTGCTAACTGCACCTAACATGCCAATATGAAATAGTGCGAGAATTCCATCATAACACCTGAACCAATATTAGGGTGAACACTCTATCATATGGAGCCTTTACTAACCTCAATTCCTGAGAACCATAACATCACACAAGTGAGCTCTCACAATCACAATACATGCAAATCCTCAAGTAGTGGTCTGAACCACCATAACCCTTCTGGGACCTGCCTACACCTGACAGGCCATAGCACTTGAATTCTTCCAACTGAAATCTATTACGACGGCCGACAGGCCCCACACATATCTGCACAGACCGTACACGTACTCAATCATGCCTAAGGAATTGATCACTGCCGTACTTGTGCCATTTAAACCATGGCTAACCAATCTATCTTCTTTTAATCATATTTAGTTGCCTCAAAGGTAATAGTAACTTCCTTCAACTCATAGAAGCTCAACCCTCACTCATCCCGAGTGACCATGATTCACGAGACCATGCTGCCTAAATTCCGCAACCCGTCTCACTACCTCCTGATAATCTTTCTACAACCCGGAGTCTATTTCTCTCACTCCTCCGATATTATCCAGCGTGCTGAAATAATATAAAACACTCCAACCATCTTTCTTCCTCTTAGAGATTATACTGCAGAAGCTCGATTCTTAATTATACTGCTGCCTGAAACCCTTAAACACCGCATTCTCTAACTTTTGAATTCATTAGGACCACTACTGAGAGTCAACCACTCTGACTGGCCCCGAATACAATCAACTCCAAGGCTCTCCTAGCACATGAACACCCTTTCAACGAAGCACGTGACTGAGTCGCTACCCTTACAACTTGCCTATGCCTTAAGCATAAATACTGAACCTTTCGAAGCCCAACCCTGGTCCAATAGGACCTACTTGTGCACATATTCATCAAATGCCATGCTTAATTACTGCTATATTTCTTTCCCTTAGCTGTAACAACTTGCCAATATGCCGACAATCCGCAACTCCATGAGGACACAACCCCACAACCCAACTGCAGGTGGTGGGACTCCCCCACTTTGGTTAACCTCATTCCTTTAAGCACTGCCCGACTTCCTTTCCTTACGCCTGGCCTTTTTGAAATGGAACCACCACCTATCACTTTTCACATATCTTCCTTCATCGCGTGCTTCTCAATTGCGTCGTTAATTCAACATCCTTCTTTGTAGCTCTTTGAGCCAGCAAATCACCACAACTTCGAACTCTCCGAAGATCATATTTCTCGAGCTGCCTTCATTAGAGGTAATTGTTCAATTCTGAACCACTACACACCACGATCTCTGACAACCACTTCTTCAACACCGCTTCACAGCACTCTAACCCCATCCGACCTAAGAGCTATAACACCGGAAAATTTAATATATCCTATTCGATCAAACGACGAATCCACAACACAGGTGAATACTCCACCTTTGTCGATAGCACCAAGCTTACTACTTTATCAATCCGTACCGGACTATTCATAGTCCAAGTGCCTTTCCTCCGTCGAAACTAAAATACTGAAATCTCGAAACCACACCCTGAGAAGAACTCCCTTCATGTCATTCATTGCCCCTACATATGGGAAAGCATCCTACCATCCTATCAATACCACGCGATATCCAATAGTAAGCATCATAACAACCTGATCATAGCCTCAAAGTCCTCAGAAACACAATTACTGAGTTGAAACACCATATTATTCTTCTGTAGGGCAGCAACAACAGCCCCAACCAACTGCACATGGAAAACATCTCGCACCATATCCGTAGCACCATTTCAATTCCTCAAAGCCTCGAATCATAGCAAGAGCTTCGCGACGTATAAGATTGAGTAGGAAGAAACATAGGCATAAGCCTTAATGGAATCAAATTGCACGATGAGGAATCAAGAAGGGAAGTACTCCTACAGCCCTGTAGCCTTTCGAAGATAAGTACAGACGTCTCCGTACCGATCCGCAAGACACTACTAGACTTGCTCATGACTCGTGAAACCTAAGGGAACATAGTGCTCTGATACCACATTATCACGACCCAAAATCTATGGGTTGTGATGGTGCCGGACACCACTGTCAGGCAAGCCAACACCTTAATTAGTTGAAATACCTTCCTGTTTAACAATTTCGAAATTGTTGCCTTTATTGCATTTCATAATCAAAAAATAATTTTTTTTTAAATTAAACACGACAAGAAATCTATTTAATTAAATAAAACAAGACTTAACACATCCCCAGAACCCGGTGACACAAGTACATGAGCAATTTCTAAGGATTTATTCAATTATACATCGCTTGTCTGAAAAACAAATTGGACAAAGGCAATAAATATAAAATGTAAGTACACGAAAGGGAGACTCCGGTAGCTGCGGAACGCCTCTGGATGAATGCAGCCCGTATAATCTCCAAATCAATCATTGTACTATAAAGGTACCTGTGCAACAAAATGCACAGAAGGTGCAGTATGAGTACATATACATATATGCACCTAGTGAGTATCCCGTCTAATCTCGAAGAAGAAGTGACGAGAGGTCGACTCGATACTCCGCCGTGGCATACGGCCCGATCCCATAATGAAATAACTTTCATCACTCCGCCGTGGCGTACGAACCGATCCCATAATGAAATCACTCTCATCACTCCGGCGTGGCGTACGACCCGATCCCATAATGAAATAACTCTCATCACTCCGCCGTGGCGTACGGACCGATCCCATAATGAAATCACTCTCACCACTTCGTCGTGGCGTACGACCCGATCTCATAATGAAATCACTCTCATCACTCTGTCGTGGCGTACGACCCGATCCCATAATGAAATCACTCTCATCACTCCGCCGTGGCATACGACCTGATCCCATAATGTAAAACAAGAACAATCGAAACGAGTCAAGTATCACTATCCTTTAGATGAAACATTACCAATCACAACAGAAGCATAGAGCATATTTACATCATGGCAGGGGAAAACAATGAACATGTTGTGGCCTAACTACCCAGACAAAACAATAATATCCACTACGTACGGACTCTCGTCACTTGGTACGTACGTAGCCCCCAAACAAGTACACATAGCATTTGAAGTTACCTAGGGGGACAATTCCCTCTTACAAGGTTAGAAAGGACACTCACCTCGCTTCGAAATCCGTACCCGGCTTCCAAGCCTCTATGACGAATCCAATGGATGCACGACGTCCCAAAACTACCAAATAACGGCAATTCAATAAAAATATACTCTAATATTTTCTAAAAATTCAGATTATATAATTTCCCAACCCCGCTCAAGGAGTTGACCGAAATTCCCTCGGGCCCATATGCCCGGATTTCAAAATTTCTCGAAGATAAATTCTACCCATAACTTTACTAACTCAAATATACAATTTGCTACAATTTTCATGCTCAAATTCATGGCTAAAATCAAATTTTATCAATTCTAGGTTTCCTTGCAATTTCCCCACTTGTTTTCCCAATTTCTCAAATCCAATCTATGTAATAAATCTTGTATTTAACTTGGAAATAAGTAGAAACAACTTACCTTTGATGCTTGACGAAATCTCCCTTGAAATGCTCTCCAAAATCATCCAAGCCAAATGAAAGAAATGAAAGAAATGGCCAAAATTCGAGTTTGAAGAATCTGTCCCTGCTTCATCGAGTTGTACCTTGCACTTGTGCTGCACAGGTTGTACATCCTATTAAAATTTCTTTGTTGAACACCTTCTGTTAAGACACCCATAACTTCTTGTAAAAATATCCAAATAACATATGGTTTGAAGATTTAGAAACTAGGCTAGAAGGTCTTCAATTGGATAGGTTTTAAACCATATAACTCTTTATATATCTCGAGACATGAGCTTCTAAAGTCGGCTCCACGCACCAGAAAATTCTGGCGAAACTGCCCCACCAGCCAGCTTCAGTCGGTTTACTTTTCTGAAAACTCTAAATGACAAATGGTTTACTTTTCTGAAAACTAGACTTCAATATCTAACACTTTATGTTTTGCAAAGTTTTAGATTCCTTATAGATTATTATATATACGCTTCCAAAGTTAGCTCTTGGACGCACAGTTTGCTGTCCAAAAGAAATGCAGCAGAAATTTTCTGCAGTTTTTCTTCTTTCTTTTGTCCGAAATTCATTCCGTTAACCTTCTGAAATCCACCCGAGGCCCTTGGGACATTAACCAATTATACCAACATGTCCCAAAATTTGATACGAACTTTCTCGAGGCCTCAAATCACATCAAACAACACCGAAATCTCGAATCGCACTAAAATTCAACTTTATGAACTTTGAAAATTCCAACTTCTACATCTGATGCCGAAACCTATCAAATCACGTCAGATTGACCTCAAATTTTCCACACAAGTCATATTCGACTACGGACCTGCTCCAACTTTTGGAATTGGAATCCGACCCTGATATCAAAAAGTCAAACTCTCGGTTAAACTTCTCAAAAACCTTCAAATTTCTATCTTTAGCCAAATGACTTCAAAATGACCTCCGGACATCTGAATTCACTTCCGATGGCGCTCCCAACTTCACAATCACCATACGGAGCTATTCCCAGACTCGCTATGCCAAACGGACATCAATATCATTGAAATGCGCTTCAAGCTAAACTTAGGAAATTTCTTCAAAAATGCTGACTTCCACAATATACACTGAAACGCTCTCGGGTTATCCAAATCCCGATACAGACATACGCCCAAGTTCAAAATCATCATTCGAACCTACTGAAACCTTCAGATCCTGATTCCGAGGTCGTTTACTCAAAATTCCAATCTTACTCAATTTCTTCAACTTAAGGCTTCTGAAATGAGAATTTTTCTTTTAATTTAACTTCGAACCTCCTGAATTTCAACTCTGAAAAAACACACAAGTCACAATTCCCGAAATGAAGTTGTTCATGACTCCCAACTGCTGAACGACGGACTGGATCTCAAAACGACCGGTCGGGTCGTTACAATGGGAAATTAGTAAAAATGGAAATGTTATTGAGTTATCCGTTGTTGTCTTGCCTAGCAACGATGTTGGACGCCATCACGAAATGATATGAAACTTGTTCGTGCCAATATATATATACAACAACGTATACTCAAAATTCTTTTTCTTATTTATTCACCGATCAAGTATTCGAGCGATGTAATGAACAATTGAGAATAAATCATTGTCAAGCCCCGAACCTAGGGGCGAGATCTCCACTCGGTGCCTTACTTATCCTTGCGTACCAACATGCGACTAAGGAACTCTGAACATATGATGTCATAATCTAGCCATGGGCCATATTGCAAGACAATTGTGAATGCTGACTATATATCAATGTAAAGCTGGGCCGAAAAGGTCGTCATAATTATTGCAGCCGACAAACCAACCAAATATACATACAAATCGTACAAGCCTAATATATTGCACTAACTGATAGGATATGTCTATGAGCCTCTGCTAATGGATATACTATGATCGGAACAACTCCCCGACCTACTCATAACATATATACATATATACACAAGATGCACATAAAGCTCTAGACCCTGCAACTCCGAAGGACATAGAGATTACCGATCAAGCTGAAATCGGGCAACATGAAATGCAACGCCCCAAGAAAATTGACGTCAGTACGAAATAATATTCCGAGTATGTAAGGCAATATACTGAAAGTTGAACCGATGTCACGACCCAAATTCCCAACCCTCGGGATCTTAATGGCGCCTAACACCACACTTTCTAGGCAAGCCAATGTTAGAATATAATTAATCATTTCCTTTGAATATTTACTTAAACATGAATAAACAATTTAAAAACGTATACTAAATCTCATATTTCCCGATAAGTGTTATCATAAATAGTATTTGGAATAATAAGAAAATCACGAGCTAATAATAATAACTATCAAACTACCCAGGGTCTGGTGTCACAATTTCACGAACTACTAAAGAATACTAAAAATAAATGGGCTGAAAGATATGTATTTTTTATTTGAATGAACTAAAAACAGTGTCTAAATAAAATAGGAGAAGAATCCAGGAACATGCGGACGGCAGCAGATCTACCTCTTGTCTCCGTTTAAATGCTCAACTATGCTCAAAGGATCAACTCTGTCCACTACTGGATCTGCATAAAAAGTGCAGAGTGTGGTATTAGTACAACCCACCCCATGTACTGAGTAAGTGCCGAGCCTAACCTCGTCGAAGTAGTGACGGGGCTACGGCGGGGCATTTATAACATAACCTTTTGATATTGTAAAATAAAGTAGGAAAATACGTCAAACTAAACAAAACAATAAACTGAAACAAGAAGTAAAATAACTCAACCACCTTTTCCAGGTCTCATTTATAACCAATTCTCACATAAGTTTCCAAATTTTCAATTTTCACTCTAAAACAATCGTAGGTGCAAAATATGAGAAACATTTGAGTAAAATAGAAAGTTTTATATTCCTTGTGTTTAAAATCAGTAAATCATAAATATTCTCCCTTATTTCTCCATGTTGCGGCGCGCAACCCGCTCCCACATGTTCTCCCTTATTCCTCCTCCGTATATATATATATATATATATATATATATATATATATATATATATATATATATATATATATATATCACCCTTATTTCTCCTATTACGACGGGCAACCCGCTCCCACCAGACAATTTTATCACTTTATTTATAAAAGATTTCACAATTCAAGTCAATGCCTTTCACAATAATTGTTGTCTCAACAAGTGTAAATCAGAAAGTCGTAATACTCATCAACTTCATCAATTATCATTTCACAAATGAAACCAACCGGAATTTATATATTTCGTAGAACACTGTCAACCAGCTCAACCATTCATATATCACAATGAATTCAGGGTAAAAACTAACACTTCCGAATTTCATAAAACAATACATAACAACAAGTTGATGAAAACAAGTTGACATGGAGGCATAGAAATCATGCAAACAATTAAACCAGGAATCAATTAATTGGGGATAAGGAAGGTATCATGTTTAACAAGTAATTTGGTGGTGCATAGATACTCGTCACCTCACCTATACACCACACACATGCAATTCACATAGCATTTAGATTGGGGATTCATATTCCCTCAAGTCAAGGTTAAATCAAGTACTTACCTGAATTCAGCAGGCCACTTACTGCTCAATCACAACTTTTCCTTTAGAACTTGCCTTCAATTCACTCGTATCTAATCATAATTGAGTTTAATATAGTTAATTATTATTAAAGGAATTAACTTTATTGAAAAATCGTGGGTTCCTAGGATTTCCAAAAAATCACTAATTCTACCATGAAAAAAATTATATTCTAGGTTGAAATCTTGTAAAATGTAGTTAAGGATTGAAAGAGATGAGTTAGAAATCACTTTCCAATGATTTGGGGAAGAAAATATTTTGGAAAAATCGCCTCTTGCGTTCTAGCGTTTATTATTTTTGAAAAGTGGTACAATAATTAAAGATGGGCTGTATTTATACGCGCCTCAGGCCTGACCACCGTTGTCAGCGAAATAAATCCGCTGCGGAGGAATTCTTGGCCTTGCCCCACCGCTATCAGCAGAATTTCGGGCTCTGCAGCAGATCCTAGTCCACAACAGCGAAATTCCAAGTGCTGCCGAGCTGAACCTACAATCTGCAACTTTTTAACTCCAATATTGTTTTTCTAAGTGTCAAAACACTCTGTGGCCTACTCGAAACTCACCCGAGCCCTCGGGGATCCAAACCAAACATGCACGCAAGTCTAAAAACATCATACAAACTTGCTTGTGCGATCAAATCAATAAAATAACATCAACAATTACAAATGTAACCTCCAAATCAAGATTTTCCTCATGAACACTCAAATTTCACTATTTCTCACCCGGACGTCCAAATCACGTCAAATCAATTCCGATTCTCATAAAACTTCACAAGTACTACTTTCACATTATAACAACCCTGTATCGGGCACTTGAATCAAAATACGGACCCGATACCAATGAGTTCAAACAATATTCATTTCTTTATTTCCTTTAAAATTTTAGTTCCAGGCATACGCCCAAGTCTCATATTTTACTGCGGACCTCTTGGATCGTCGGAACACAGATCCGGGTCTGTTTACTCAAAATGTTGACCAAAGTCAACCAAAACAAAGTTTTCACTCTAAAAATTATTGTTTCTCATATTTTCACATAAAACGTTTTCCAGTTTCACGCCTGAACTGTGCACGCAATCGAGGTAATTAAAATTAGTCTTTTTAAGGCTAATAAGCCTGCAATAGAGTCTTAATTCGTAAAATCACTCTTTGGTTCATCACTTTCTCCACCTCTAAAACAAACGCTCATCCTCGAACGAACATAGAAATTACTTGAACTGGAAAACAAGTGGGGATATCTACTCTACATGTCCGACTCGGACTCCCAAGTAGCTACCTCAACGGGCTGACCTTTCCATTGCACTCGAACTGAGGGATAACTCTTTGACCTCGATTGACGAACTTGCCTAAAATGGCCACCGACTCCTCGTCATAAGTCAAATCCTTGTCTAATTGGACATAACTGAATTCTAACACGTGGGACGTGTCACCATGATATTTCCGGAGCATAGACACATGGAATATCAGATGAACTGAGGATAACCCTGAAGGCAACGCAAGTCTATAAGCTACCCCCCCCCCCCACTCTATCAAGAATCTCAAATGGCCCAATATACATAGGGCTCAACTTACCCTTCTTACAAAATCTCCTAACACCCTTCATGGGTGGTACTCGAAGTAATACTCTCTCTCCAACCATGAATGCTACATCACGAACCTTACGGTCGGCATAACTCTTTTTCCTAGACTGAGCTGTATGAAGTCGATCCTGAATAATATTGACCTTGTCTAAGGCCTCTTGAACTAAGTCGGTACCCAATAACCGAGCCTCTCCCGGATCAAACCATCAAACTGGAAATCTACACCGTCTACCATATAATGCCTCAAAGGGAGCCATCTGAATAATCGACTGGAAGCTATTATTATAGGAAAACTCCGCTAACGGCAAAAATTGATCCTAAAAACCTTCAAAGTCAATAACAGAAGCGCGAGGCATATCCTCTAAGATCTGAATAGTACGCTCGGACTGCCCGTCTGTCTGAGTATGGAATGTTGTACTCAACTCAATTCCTGTACCCAACTCACGCTGAACTACCCTCTAAAAGTGCAAGGTAAACTGCATACCCTAATAAGAAATGATAGACACGGTCACACCGTGAAAGCGAACAATCCCTCGAATATATATCTCTACCAACTACTCCGAAGTATAAGTACTTGCCACTGAAATGAAATGTGCTGATTTAGTCAGCCTATCCACAATAACAAAACTGCGTTGAATTTCCTCTGAGTCCATGGGAGTCCAACAACGAAGTCCATAGTGATCCGCTCCCACTTTCACTCAGGAATCTCTATCTGCTTAAGTAAACCAACGGGCCTCTGATGTTCAAACTTTACTTGCTGACAATTCAAGCAACGAGCCACATAAGCAACAATGTCCTTTTTCATTCTTCTCCACCAATAGTGTTGCCTCAAGTCCTGGTACATTTTGGCTGCACTTGGGTGAATACAATACATAGAGTTGTGAGCTTCTTCAAGAACCAACTCACAAAGGCCATCAACATTAGGTACACATATACATCCCTGCATCCTAAAAACACCGTTGTAATGACCCAACAATCGTTTTATGTTATCGGACCCCGTTCCCCTGTCTTAGTCTTCCCATAGAGGCTTCTTGTTATTTGTGACTTGAGGGGTCTGGTGGGTCAGGATTTGGAAGTGTTTTGAGCAATATAGGAACACTTGGTTCTTTAAGGTTGGCATATTTGGCCAAGTTTGACTTTGGTCAACATTTTGAGCAAACGACCTCGGAATCGAGTTTCGATAGTGTCAACAACTTCGTATGATGATTTCGAACTTGAGCGTATGTTCGGAATGGGTTTTTTATAACCTGGGAGCGTTTCGGCACATGATATAGAAATAAGGATTTCCTTAAATTTAAAATTTAGTTTGGAATGTGATTTTATGATATCGAGGTCTGAATGAAATTCCGAGACTGGGAATAGTTATGTTATGTCATTTATGACTTGTCTGCAAAATTTGAATTCATTCCGAGTAGTATAGGCCAGTTCGGCGCATTAAATGAATTATAGAACCTTAAGCTCAAAGTGTTGATTCGATTTGGTTTTGGGGTAAAATTCTGAGTTACGTTGTTGTTTTTCATGTTTCGAAAGTTCGAGTGAGTCTTTATCATGGATATAGACTTGATGGTGCCTTTGGAAGGGGTTCCGAGGGGCTCGGGTGAGATTTGGACTCCCGGGAGCTGAATTCAAACACCAGATTCTTCTGTATCTGGTTTCCTTCTTCGTGTTCGCGGGAGGGTGGCTGCGTTCGCGAAGAAGGAATTGGGCAGGGGCTACGGATTCTCTACGCTTTCGTGTGCCCCATCCCGCGTTCGCGTTCGCACCCCTCCAGCCGCGTTCGCGAAGGTCTAGCCCAGCTAGCCTCCGCGTTCGCGGGCCCTCCGTCACGTTCGCATAGGGTCCAGCCAATTGGGCCGGCCCAGCTGCCCTTTGTCTTTACGTTCGCGACCCCTCCCTCGCATTCGCGTAGAAGTCCCTGTGGGCCTGGCCAATTTAAATCATTGCGAACGCACTGCCCACGGTGCGTTCGCATAGTGTAAATCCCTAGGCAGTGTATTTTTATAGCGGGTTTAGTTCATTTTCCTCCATTTCTATCTTCTTCCTTGTGTTATTTGAGAGCTTCCAAAAGGGCCTTCAACCTAGTACTTGTGGTAAGTAAATTACCTATTTAACACTAGTTTCAAACATCAATTTCTAGTTAAATTCTCTACTAAATTTTCAAAAATCATGAAATTGGGTAGTAATTTTAGGGCTCTTGGGGATTTTGCCAATTTGTCCGTTTACGGCCATGAATTTAAGTAGAAATTACGTATTAATGATCCTTAGGCTAGGAGAGAGTGATTCCTTCGAGAATTTTCGGAATTCGAGCGTACGTGCCCGGGGTTGAAATTTAGAAATTCTTCAAGAATGTGAATTTTGGGATAAATGAGATAATCCCTTATCTTTAAACATGAATTGATTTAATTATACTATATTTGGCTAGTTGTGAGCCCTCGAGAGTAGAGTTTGGAGTTCCGGGCGCATCATTGATTCGAGGGGTAGATTCAACACGAGGTGAGTCTCCTTTCTAACCTTGTAAGAGGGAATTGTCCCCATAGGTGATGTATATGCTATGTGTAATTTGTTTGGTGGCTACGTACGCACCAAGTGATGAGAGTCCCTACGTAGCGGCTATCATTTTTATGTCCGGGTAGTTAGGCCCACATCATGCCTTATATGCTTCCGCGTAATGCCTTATATGCTTCCGCGTAACGCCATATGTACTATGAGATCATGTTATGTATAGTATTGTTTCTCTGAGGCTTTATGGAAATTGTTGAATTGAGAAGAATTGGTTATGGAAAGTAAGTTTTATAAGTTATTGTGTGTGCATGTGACCGCTTCGCAATTTACATTCTGCGAGCGATGTGTGATTTCCCCCACTCTCATGGGAGCGGGTCGTACGCCACAGCGAATTGAAAGGTGCACTTTTGGGACGGGCCAATCGATCCTCGGCAGTGCACATATATGATATAATTAAGAATGCACTTTTGGTACGGGCCGTTCGATCCTCGGCAGTGCATGGACAAAGTTGTACTATGTTATGATATGGTTACATTAAAAGACGCATTATGGTTCGGTCCGTTCAATCCTCGGCAGTGCACATACATGACTATGGTAAGCATGCACTTTTGGGATGGGTCGTTCGATCCTCGGCAGTGCATAGCTATTTTTCCTTATGACTCCGATCGGTTGTCTTATTCCCGTGTGCGCATCAGTATTTGGCATTGTTTCATGGATATTGACTTGTCTTAGATATTTGCGGGAAAGAAAGTGGCTATTGTTATTGTTCCAGTATTTTTCTTGGATTTTCTGTGCTTTATACATAATTGTTACTCCCTCTCTTACAGGTCTACTGCTTTTATTTTATCATTGTTATATCATATTGTTGGACCTTAGTGAGTGTCAAGTCGACTTATCGTCACTACTTCTTCGAGATTAGACGGGATACTCACTGGGTACATATTTATTTAATATGTACTCATGCTGCACTTCTGTACTTAACTGTACAGGTTCTGAGGTTGGTGCATCTGGTTATTAGACCGGATCTATATAGTGACCGTAGAGGACTTGACTTCACGGTGAGTTGCTTCCTCTGGCGATACCCAGCAGCACCATGGAGTTTAATTTACTTTTGTTTCCCGTCTATTCATGCAGACAACGGGATAGTATATATTATTATCCTTTGTATATTCAGTTAGTATGCCCATGACACTCGTGACACTAGTTCTTGGCACACATAGTAGTTGTTTTAGGAGTTTGGGCTATATATATACATGCTGGTATTTTGGCTCGTGCTTCTTTATAGCTACTCTATCTACCACTAAGTCATTATCTTTCGATATCACGATTTAACTTGTTAAATTCGGTAAATGGGTGAATAATTGAATCAAGTAAAGAGAAGCACTTAGTGATATTTACGTTGGCTTGCCTAACCCCGTCGTTGGGCGCCATCACGATCTGGATTAGGACTCTAGGTCATGACAACGTGGTATCAGAGCTCTAGGTTCACGTAAGTCTCACGAAGCACGGGAAGGCCCAGTAGAGTCTTGCGGATCGGTACAGAGACTTATGTACTTATCTTCATGAGGCTATAGGGTGTTAGGAAACCTCCCTTTATTCATATTGTGTCGTGAAATTAATGATGTACTCAAACTTATTCTTTTATTCCCTCACAGATGGTGAGGACGCGTGCATCCGATGTTCCTGATCTGGAAGATGTCGCTGCCCCCGCCGCCTGAGGTTGTGGTAGAGCACCTGCTCGAGGTAGGTGACAAGGGAGTCCCAGAGCTATACCAGTGGCACCACCAGAGGACCTTATTACAGAGGAGAAGGATGAGGTGCCTCCAGTAGCACCTGCTCTAGTGGATTTCATGACGGCGCCAGGCTTCCAAGAGGTCATGGGCCGTATGCTGAGATTCATGGACACTATGTCCCAGGCTGGTTTATTTCCAGTTGACCCTGCTACTTCTCAGGCGGGAGGGGGAGTCCATACCCCTACTGCTCAGGCCACAAGATAGCCAGCAGTAGCACATCATACCCCAGGTACACTGCCCGTGGGTGGGGTTCAGCCTGTAGTAGCAGCCCCATAGCCCAGGCCAGTTGCAGAGGGTGACCAGCAGAAGATGTTGGATAGATGGACCCGACTTTGCCCTCCAGTCTTCGGGGGTGAGCGGGGAGAGGATGCCCAGGATTTCATCGATAGGTGCAAGGACAGACTGCACAACATGAGGATTTTGGAGTCCCATGGAGTGTATTTCACCACATTTCAGTTGGAGGGCAGAGCTCGTAGATGGTGGAAGTCTTATATTTTCAGCAGACCAGCAGACTCTCCTCATGTCACTTGGGATCAGTTCGTGCATGTGTTTCTAGATAGATATATTCCACCCTCTGAGAGGGAAGAGTTGCGGCGTCAGTTTGAGCAGCTAGAGCAAGGGCAGATGACCGTGACAGCTTATGAGGCCATATTTTCAGAGTTGTCACGCCATGCACTTATGATATTGCCTACCGATGCCGAGAGAGTGCGGCGGTTTGTGGCCGGGTTACACCCAGGTATTAGGGCCACCTTGGCCCGAGAGGTGGAGATGGGTACTCCTTACCATCTTGTAGTCGAGATAGCTCGACGGATTGAGGGGTATCGGCCGAGGAGCAGGGAACAGGGTCAGCAGGATAAGAGGGCTAGGTTCTCAGGGGATTTCAGGGATGCTCCGGCTAGGAGCAGAGGTCAGTTCGGGGGTGGTCAGCCCAGCAGGCCTCCATATTCAGCACCACCACTACCTCCTCGAGGTGGTCCAGTGAGGCCTCAGTTCAGTGCCATGCCAGAACGTTCCTATCGTCCTCCAGCTACTCAGGGTTCACCCAGTGGTTACTACAGTTGCTAGAGATCCTCCGGTTCTTATTTAAGTGCTATGCCCGAGGGTCCACATAGCTTCCTGGCTATTTAGGGGTCTTCCTCTTCGAGGAAACAGGCTATGGTACATAGATGTTTCTGTGAGTGTGGAGATCTAGGTCATATGCAGAGACAGTGTCCCAGGCTTCGGGGCAAGGCATTGCAGCAGGGTTATCAGACTATGGGTCCAGCACTAGCAGTACGGCCACCTAGATGTGGAGGACAGGTCGGCAAGGTTCGTCCTAGAGGGGGAGGGCAGTCAGGGAGGTCAGTTTGCTCCTGTTCACTATGGGGGAGGTCAGCCTTCAGGATCCTCAGCTAGATTTTATGCCATTCCAGCCAGATCAGATGCAGTTGCCTCAGACGCCGTGATCACATGTATTATCTCAGTATGTGGTAGAGAGGCTTCGGTAATATTTGATCCAGGATCCATGTATTCATATGCTTCAGTACTATTGTCTCATTTTCTGGACGTTCCTCATGAGCCCTTGGGTTCTCCGATATATGTGTCCACTCCTGTGGGCGATTTTGTGGTGGTAGACCGGGTCTATCGGTCTTGTATGATAACTTTATGCGGTTTCGAGACCAGATCAGATCTTTTATTGCTTGATATGATTGATTTTGAGGTTATCCTAGGCATGGATTGGCTATCTCCTTATCATGATGTGCTAGATTGCCATGCCAAGACGGTCACTTTAGCCATGCCTGAGTCGCCTAGGCTAGAGTGGAGAGGTTCTTCAGTTAGAGCATCAAGCCGAGTTATTTCCTTCATGACGGCTCGGATAGATTTTGATGTGATCATGGGAATGGATTGGCTTTATTCGTGCTTTGCTAAACTCGACTGCCGAACAAGAATTATGAGGCTCGAGTTTCCTAATGAACCAGCTATTGAATGGAAAGGGAATGACGTTGTGCGGAGGGGCAGGTTTATTTCCTATCTTAAAATCTCCGGGATGATTCGGAAGGGGTGCATCTATCATTTGGTCCGGGTTGCGAACACCACTTCAGGGGTGCCTTCTCCCGAGTCCATACCGGTTGTGAATGAGTTTCTTGAAGTGTTTCCGGATGAGCTTGCTAGAATTCCACCAGATAGAGAGATCGATTTCGGGATTGATTTATTGCCAGATACGCAACCAATATCTATTCAACCTTACAGAATGGCGCCAGCAGAATTGAGAGAGTTAAGGAGTAATTGAAAGATTTATTAGAAAAGGGTTTCATTCGGCCAACTGTGTCTCTTTGGGGAGCACCGGTTCATTTTGTCAGAAAGAAATATGGATCGCTTCGAATGTGTTTTGATTATCGGAAGCTCAACAAGGTCACCATCAAGAATAAATATCCACTGGCTCGGATAGATGATTTATTCGATCAGTTGCAAGGTGCTAGGTTCTTCTCAAAGATTGATTTACGGTCCGTGTATCACCAGTTAAAGATCAAGGAGAAGGATATTCCTAAGACCGCTTTCAGGACTCGTTATGAGCACTTTGAATTTTTGCTAATGTCTTTTGGGCTAACCAACGCCCCAACAGCTTTTATGGATCTTATGAATCGGGTTTTCAAATCGTTTCTTGACTTATTTTGTGATTGTCTTTATTGACGATATCCTTGTTTATTTGCAAAGTCGGGAAGATCATGCTAATCACCTCATGGCAGTTCTGCAGACTCTTCATCATCACCAGTTGTATGCAAAGTTTTCGAAATGTGAGTTTTGGCTAGAATCTGTCACTTTTTTGGGCCATGTTGTTTCTAGGGAAGGTTTTCAAGTTGATCCCTAAAATATTGCAGCGGTGAAGGATTGGCCTAGACCAACGATCCCGATGGAGGGATTCTCTACCCTCGCCTCCCCATTGACAAAGCTGACGTAGAAAGCAGTTAAGCTTGACTTTGGCACCGGTGCTGACCTTGCCAGAAGGTACAGAAGGATACGTGGTTTATTGTGATACTTTGAGGGTTGGTTTGCAGTGTGTGGTGATGCAATGTGGTAAGGTAATAGCGTATGCTTCAAGGCAGCTCAAGAATCACGGGAAGAATTATCTGACGCATGATTTGGAGCTCGCGGCAGTTGTGTTTGCATTAAAAATCTAGCGGCATTATCTTTATGGGGTCCATGTTGACGTGTTCACAGACCACAAGAGTCTTCAGTATTTATTCAAGCAGAAGGAGTTGAATTTAAGGAAGCGAAGGTGGTTAGAAATACTCAAGGATTATGATATGAATAGTTTGTACCACCCAGGGAAGGCGAATGTGGTGGCCGACGCTCTTTGTCGGAAATCCATGGGTTGCTTGGCACATTTAGAAGCCGGTCAGAGGACTTTGGCTCGAGAGGCTTATCAGCTAGCCAGTCTTGGGGACTTTCTTTTGACTTCAGATGAGGGGGATTTTGTGGTGCGTATCGGAGCGGAGTCCTTGCTTGTAACAGAAGTCAAGGAAAAGCAATTTAGAGATCCAGCATTGATACAATTGAGGGAAGCAATTTTGAATCACTAAATTTCATCTTTTTCACTCGGCAATGATGACGGTGTCTTGCGGTGTCAAGGGAGATTATGTGTTCCATATGTGGATGATATCCGGGAGAGGGTAATGGCAGAGGCTCATAATTCCAGGTATTCTATTCACCCAGGTTTTACAAAAATATATCACGATCTCAAGGAGATTTACTGGTAGGGTAGTATGAACATGGGTGTAGCGGACTTTGTGGCTAGGTGTCCAAATTGTCAGCACGTGAAGGCTGAGCATCAGAGGCCCGGTGGGTTGACGCAACTTATATAAATACAGATGTGAAAATGGGAGATGATTAATATCGACTTCGTGGTAAGGTTACCTCGCACTCAGCGCAAGTTCGACTCAATTTGGGTAATAGTGTATCGACTCATGAAGTCAGCGCATTTCTTGCCAATCAAGTCCACCGATACTGCAAAGTCGTACACTGGCACTCCAGTTTCTATTGTCTCGGATCGAGAGGCCTAGTTACGGTCAAGCGGAGCGGACTATTCAGACGCTTTAGGATATGTTACGGGCTTGTATTTTGGATTTCAAAGGTATATTGGATGATCACTTTCCTCTTATAGAGTTTTCTTACAACAACAGCTTTCATGCTAGAATTCAAATGGCCCCATTTGAGGCATTGTACGGAAGGAGATGTAGATCTCTGATAGGATGGGTTGAGGTTGGTGAGACGGAATTGTTAGGACAAAATCATGTGCATCAAGCTATTGAAAAAGTTACAGACATTCAGGAAAGGATGAAAATTTCTCAGAGTCGCCAGAAGTCCTATGCGGATGTTCGTCATAGGGATTTGGAATTTCAAGTAGATGATTGGGTATTCTTGAAAGTGTCTCCCATGAAGGGAGTGATGCGATTAGGGAAGAAAGGGAAATTGAGCCCTAGGTATGTCAGGCCGTATCGGATCGCTCAAACGATGGGACAGGTGGCCTATCGGCTGGAATTACCCTCTGAATTGTCATTAGTACACCCGGTGTTCCATGTGTCTATGTTGAAGAAAGTGGTTTGAGATCCATCTTCCATCGTGCCAGTTGAGACTATTGAGGTTAATAAAGAATTATCGTATGAAGAGGTTCCGGATGCTATTCTTGATAGGCAAGTCCATAGGTTGAGGAACAAAGAAATTGCTTCAATTAAAGTGTTGTGGAGAAGTCAACGAGTCGAGGAAGCCACGTGGGAAGCGGAAAGTTAAATGAAAGAAAAATATCCCCATTTGGTTGAACAAGTCTAGTAGTGATCGTGATAATTGCCATCTCTAAGTGAATACACCTTCGTGTTTAATTTCGTGCAAGAACACTTCACTCTCATCATTTCCTTATTATTGTAACATCTCAAGTTGTGCCATATTTGTGTATGTTGTGATTATTTGGGTAATGTGCAACTCTTTGAAGTAAGCGAAAATTATGTGCAATTCATGTGGTAGTTAGATGATATGCAAGTTGTGGTGTTAACTGAATTATGTATAAGGAGGTTGAAAGTAATTGAATTATATACGATTATATGTGCAAATCGTTGGAGTATGTGAACTTATGTGAAACTCATGTGATGGTTAAATGATTAATAGAAGTGTAGATTGGTAATGATTAATTAAAGTGTATATGGCATGTGGAAGTAATTGAATATATGCAAGATGTTGAGGTAACAAGGGGTATGTACAAGTTGTTAGAATAACTGCATTATGTAGCATTAAATTGGAAATATGTTTCGGGGGCTCTCTGACAGGTATATAGGCCTAGTTGCAAAGGAAACTCTGGAGAAATTTTCAGAAAATATCGGAGTTAGTGAAAATTTGGGGGTTGGCATATTGTGTTTTCAAAACCAAGCGATTTCCCGATCCTCATTCGAGGACGAACAATTTTTAAGCGGGGGAGGATGTAAAGACCCGTAAAATTTCATGTCTAAGAAATTCTTAAAACGGACCAATTTTGAGTAAAAAGTATCCCAAAACTTAAAAGATAAAATTTTCCAGGAATTGCGCGTTACGCGACGCACTATGCTATCGCATAACAGGTATGCAGACCGCATATTGGTCGCATACCTGGACAGGATACTATCCAAATTTAGAACAACAATGCGGCCCAAAATGCGATCGGATTTTGTGTATGCGGACCGCATAGTTGTCGCATTGTTTACCCAAGGTTTTTGCGAGGGAGGTTATGCGATCGCATAACACGTATGCGGGACGCATAGTGGTCTCATACATGGGCAGATTGTTTTCCAATTATGGCCCATCTGAGGGTCATTTCTTCGACAGGAATGTGGACCGCATAAAAGGAATGCGATCACATTCCTGACCGCATTTCTGTGTCGGGGCTCCTATTTTCTAAATTTAAAACCCGACCCCCTGTTTAATAAAAATACCCCTCCCCTTCATTTTTAAGGAATTTCTGAACAAAAATAGAAAGAGGGGAGAGAGGGTTCTTGAGAGAGAAAGATCCATCTTTATCAATTTGATTTTTCCAAAAATCACTCAAGCCCCGAAACTATCGAGTTATTATCATTTTCTTCACTCAAAGAGGTAAGTCTTCACCCCATCTCCCTTTAATTCTCAGATTTTGGTTAAGAATAAAGCACACATAGGTTGGTTCTTGAAAATTAAAGTTGAGACCTTGCATGCATGTAAGTTAAACTCCGTGATGTAGTAAAGGGAAAGTTTGGGTAATTGTTCTCTAGGGGGGGGGGGTAGTAATCTAAGGGGTCACCTAGTGTTTGATAGAATTCCTAATTGAATTCAAGCTTCCTAATTCTAAGTGAAATATGTCACCTTGTGGAATAGATTGACGGTTCTAGTCAGTCCGGTGATTTGTGATAGAAACTAAAAAGGATAAATTTGACTCAAGTTATGTATGGCTAACTTTAACCTTTGTAGAATCCTCTTGTTGGTGTCCGAGCACACGGTATGTGTACCATGTTTGAGAATATGTGAATTGGTGGTCCAATTGTGTTGAGGCGTAAGACTTCACTCCCTGAATTTCTTGTTGACTACTATGCTAATTGAGATTGTGAAAATTGGTTTGTTGTGCCTATCTTACTATGTGCAAAGCTCGTTAAATGCTCGAGGGTATCGATATGAAAGTATGTGTTAATGAATGAAAGAATGTTAATGTGCCCAAGTGTGGGAATGTATCTACTAGCTAAAACCCGTGCGTGGTAAGTGATGAAAAAGGGTATTGTGAATTGATGAAATTAAGTTGCACAATTATGGAAATACTGTGTACATGAATTACTGCTTGGTGAGAATCAGTGTGCCTTGAGTCCACACATCGAATTGTTGATATGAACTTGTGTTCTTTGTAATGAAGATCCTTGTGATTTAATTGTTAGTGATTGTTGTTATGGAATGTGATTGTCCGGAGGGATCGGGTTGCACGCCGCAACACGAGGTAATAAGGGAGGAGAGGTAACAAGGGTGGACGAGGTAATAAGGGTGGATGAGGTAATAAGGGTGGAATGTGGTTGTGTTAAAATGAGAATCTGTGAAACTCTTGAGTGTGGTTGTTGCTGTTTCTGTGCAATACTTGTTGGTTTCATTAACTGTCTCTTATCTGTAAATTGTTTGATTGTACTTAGAGTAAAGTTTGTTCATACTTAGTAGTATTATTCAACGGTACTAACGTCCCTTTGACCGGGGGCGCTACATCTTTTAAATGGATGTAGGTGGTTCCATAGCAGGTAGCTTAGCCCGACGTTAGTGGTGCCTCCTCTTCATCTCTTCAGCAGTTCTGGTGAGCCCCATTTCCTCTTGGGGTCGTGTGTGGATTGTACCATTCTCTTTTGCTTATGATGTAAAAGGTATAGTCGAGGCCTTGTCGCCGGCAAGTTTATGTAAAACTCCTAGAACTCTTAGAGGATCCATAGACACTGTGTGGGCTGTATATGTGTATGTGTATTTTGGGCGGTAGTTGTACTCACTCGTAATTATGGATCGCGAATTAGAAATATTGTACATAACTTGTATATTTTGGGATTATCTATTGTTGAAAACTAAAAGAGGAAAATGGAATTATGTTGTAAAGTGTACTCTGAATCTAAATTGGCTAACTCATATGGAATAATGTACGTTATGAACACGGGGTAATGCGTTGGGTAGGAAAGGCAATACAGGCCCGCTTGACTGGGTCCGTCCGGTCAGGCGCCTGTCTCGTCCCTCGGTTTTGGGGCGTGAAAAACTTGGTATCAGATCCTAAGGTTTTAAAAGTGTCCTAGGATGTCTCAGAGTCGTGTCTTGTAGAGCCCTTCTTATCGGTGTGTTGTCGACCATATCTATAATTAGGGGGCTGCATGGACATTTAGGTAAATAACCTTTCATTTTTACATTGTATCGTGCGATGAAGTAAAAAGGTTAGAATGTCTCCATCTAGCTCGTGTATTGTCCTAATTTTCAGTAAATGGTGCCCAAGAAGAGAGCTCGGCTCGGCCTTGAGGCCAATTCCACCCCAAGTGTGGCCATGAATCCCTTATCTAATGGTGCGGGTGAGAATGATTCCCCGACCTTGAATCTGCCCGACTCCTCTGTTCAAGGAAAATCTATCCCTATTCCTGCTCTAGCAGAGGGTACTAAAATCCCTCCCGCTGATGTTCTGATCCTTCCTCAGTCTCTACTTTCGGTCCTAGTATTTCTGATAAGGACCTCAGGGGAGCTATTTAGATGTTTACTCAGTTAGTGGCCTCCCAGGCCCAAAGATCTCAGGATGCCCCTGCATCCTCTAGCGAGCAAGGGGATCCTTCAGGTTCTAGGGTCAACCAGTTTCTGCGGTTAGCCCCTGCAGAGTTCACAGGCACCGACCCAAAAGCCGATCCTCAAGATTTGTAGATGAAATGTACAAGACTGTCTAGGTTATGAAGGCTACTGAGATGGAGGGAGTTGAGTTAGCTTCCTATCATCTAAAGGGAACAACATATTCGTGGTTTGAGATGTGGGAGAATTCTCATGGAGAGGGTAGCCCTCCGGCGAGGTGGGTCTTTGTAGATGCTTTCATGGATCATTTCATGTCGGCCGAGGTTA
The DNA here is from genome assembly GCA_005239495.1 of Nicotiana undulata. Lineage (NCBI taxonomy): Eukaryota > Viridiplantae > Streptophyta > Magnoliopsida > Solanales > Solanaceae > Nicotiana > Nicotiana undulata. The sequence goes on from ML252437.1 coordinate 24,807, forward strand.
TGGTAGCCCGTGCTGTACAGTTTGAGGTCCTTAAGTAGGGCCACATGAGTGTGTGGGAGTACCATATGGAGTTCGTGCGCTTTTCTAAGTATGCTACCCACATGATGCCGACTATGGAGGCCAGAGTTCGTCGGTTTGTTCAGGGCCTTGGTCCCTTGGTGGTCAATGAGGCTGCCACAGCTGCTTTGCATTCAGATATGAACTATGGTAAGATTGTGGGTTTTGCCCAGGCTACGGAGGCCCGAAAATTGAAGATAAGAATGGAGAGAGAGGGTAGTAGTAGGGCTCGGTTAGCGGGCAACACTGGGGGTTCAGTTGGAGGTGGGAGACCAACCCTTGGCAGAGGGTCGGCAGGGCCATCTCAGTCATATGCTCAGTCTTCAGCCAGTGCGCCTTCATCAGGGCATAGTTATCAGGTTGCTTTGGACCAGGTTCGGACAGCAGGAGGTTCCACCAATCAGGTCGTTCTGGTGGGAGGTTTTAGCAGTAGCGGAGGGTCCCATGCCCCAATTGTGGGAGGTTCCACTCTGAGCCTTCTTACCTGGATATCCCGGTATGCTATAAATGTGGAGTGAGGGGCCATATTCAGCGAGATTGTCGTGCGCCCAGTCAAGGCACAGGTAGGGGCACTGCTCAGCCTTCCAGTTCTTCAGCCGCTACATCTTTAGCATGTCCTCCAGCTCCTGCAGGGCGCGGTGCAGCTAGGGGCAGAGCACGGGGTCAAGGTGGACCCAGTCAATTCTATGCTTTGAGTGGTCGCCAGAGTGCAGAGGCTTCTCCAGATGTTTCCACTGGTATTCTGACTGTACAAACACTTGATTTTATACTCTTATTGACCCCGGGTCTTCATTGTCATATGTTACTCTATTTATTGCTTCACGTTTTGGGATAGAACCGGGACAACTTCATGAGCCGTTCTTAGTGTCGACTCCGGTTGTTGATTCTATTACGGTCACGCGAGTCTATAGGAATTGTGCTGTCACGGTGTGTGGTCGAGATACCACGGCCGATCTTATTGAGCTAGGAATGATAGATTTTGATGTGATCATGGGAATGGATTGGCTTTATTCGTGCTTTGCTAAACTCGACTACCGAACCAGAATTATGAGGCTCGAGTTACCTAGTGAGCCAGTTATTGAATGGAATGGGAATGATGTTATGCCGAGAGGTAGGTTTCTTTACTATCTTAAGGCCTCCAAGATGATCCGGAAGGGGTGTATCTATCATTTGGTCAGGGTTGTGGACACCACTTCAGGAGTGCCTGCTCCCGAGTTCGTGCCGGTTGTGAATGAGTTTCTTGAAGTGTTTCCGGATGAGCTTCCTGGAATTCTTCCAGATAAAGAGATCGATTTCGGGATTGATGTATTTCCAGATACGCAGCCAATATCTATTCCACCTTATAGAATGGCTCCAGCAGAATTGAGAGAGTTAAAGGAGCAATTGAAAGATCTATTAGAAAAGGGTTTCATTCGGCCAAGTTTATCGCCTTGGGGAGCACCGGTTCTTTTTGTTAGAAACAAAGATGGATCACTTCGAATGTGTGTTGATTATCAGCAGCTCAACAAGGTCACCATCAAGAATAAATATCCACTACCTCGAATAGATGATTTGTTCGATCAATTGCAAGGTGTTAGGTTCTTCTCAAAGATTGATTTACGGTCTAGGTATCACCAGTTAAAGATCAGGGAGCAGGATATTCCTAAGACCGCTTTCAGGACTCGTTATGGGCACTTTGAATTTCTAATAATGTTTTTCGGGCTAACCAACACCACATCAGTTTTTATGGATCTTATGAATCGGGTTTTCAAACCGTTTCTTGACTCCTTTGTGATGGTCTTTATTGACAATATCCTTGTTCATTCGTGAATTCGGGAAGATCATGTTAATCACCTCAGGGCAGTTCTGCCAACTCTTTATTAGCACCAGTTGTATGCAAAGTTTTCGAAATGTGAGTTTTGGCTATAATCAGTCACCTTTTTGGTCCATGTTGTTTCTAGGGAAGGGATTCAAGTTGATTCCCAAAAGATCGCAACGGTGAAGGATTGGCCTAGACCAACGACCTCGACAGAGATTCGTAGTTTCTTGGGTCTAGTGGGGTATTATCAAAGATTTGTGGAGGGATTCTCTACTCTCGTCTCCCCATTGACCAAACTGACGCAGAAAGCAACCAAGTTCCAGTTGTCTGGGGCTTGTGAAAGGAGTTTTCAGGGATTGAAATCAAGATTGACTTCGACACCGGTGTTGACCTTGCCAGAAAGTACAGAAGGATTCGTGGTTTATTGTGATGCTTTGAGGGTTGGTTTGGTGTGTGTGTTGATGCAATGTGGTAAGGTAATAGTGTATGCTTCAAGGCAGCTCAAGATTTACCCGATATATGATTTGGAACTCGCAGCGGTTGTGTTTGCATTGAAATTATGGCGGCATTGTACTTATGGGGTCCATGTGGACGTGTTCACAGACCACAAGAGTCCTCAGTATTTATTCAAGTAGAAGGAGTTGAATTTAAGGCAGCGGAGGTGGTTAGAACTGCTCAAGGATTATGATATGAATATTTTGTACCACCCAGGGAAGGCGAATGTGGTGGTCGACGCTCTTAGTCCGAAATCCATTTGTAGCTTGGCACATTTAGAAGCTGGTCAGACGCCTTTAGCTCGAGAGGTTTATCAGTTGGCCAGTCTTGGGGTCTGTCTTTCGGCCTTCGATGTGGGGAATGTCGTGGTGCGTAATGGAGCGGAGTCCTCGCTTGTAGCAAAAGTCAAGGAAAAGCAATTCAGAGATCCAACATTGATACAATTGAAAGAAGCAATTTTGAATCGCAACATTTCAGCTTTTTCACTCGACAATGATGACGATGTCTTGCGGTGTCAAGGGAGATTACGTTTTCCACATGTGGATGATCTCCGGGAGAGGGTAATTGAAGAGGCTCAAAATTCCAGGTATTCTATTCACCCAGGTTCTACGAAAATGTATTGCGATCTCAAGGACATTTATTGGTGGAATAGTATGAAGAGGGGTGTGGCGGACTTTGTAGTTAGGTGTCCGAATTGTCAGCAAGTGAAGGTCGAGCATCAGAGGCCCGGTGGGTTGATGCAAATTATAGAAATAGCGATGTGGAAATGAGAGATGACCAATATGGACTTCGTGGTAGGGTTACCTTGCACTGAGCGCAAGTTCGACTCAATTTGGGTAATAGTGGATTGACTCACGAAGTCGGCGCATTTCTTGCTAGTCAAGTCCACCGATACTGCAGAGCAGTACGCTCAGTTGTATATCAAGTAAATAGTCAGACTCCATGGAACTCTAGTTTCTATTATCTCGGATCGAGGGGCCCAGTTCGTAGCTAACCTTTGGAGGAAATTTCAGCAAGGGTTGGGTACTCAGGTAAATCTCAGCACAACTTTCCACCCATAGACGGACGGTCAAGTGGAGCGGACTATTCAGATGCTTGAAGATATGTTACGGGCTTGTGTTTTGGATTTCAAAGGTAGTTGGGATGATCACTTACCGCTTATAGAGTTTTCTTACAACAACAACTTTCATGCTAGCATTCAGATGGCCCCATTTGAGGCATTGTACGGAAGGAGATGTAGATCTCTGGTCGGATGGTTTGAGGTTGGTGAGGTGGAACTTTTAGGACCAGATCTTGTGCATCAAGCTATGGAAAAGTTGGAGTCATTCAAAAAAGGATGAAAATTGCTCAGAGTCGCAAGAAGTCCTATGCGGATGTTCGTCGTAGGGATTTGGAATTTTAAGTAGATTATTGGGTATTCTTGAAAGTGTCTCCCATGAAGGGAGTGATGCGATTTTGGATGAAAGGGAAATTGAGCCCTAGGTATGTCGGGCCGTATCAGATCGCTCAAAGGATGGGAAAGGTGGCCTATCGGCTGGATTTACCCCCTGAATTTTCATTAGTACACCCGGTGTTCCATGTGTCTATGTTGAAGAAAGTGGTTGGAGATCCATCCGCCATCGTTCCCGTTGAGACTATTGAGGTTAATGAAGAATTAACGTATGAAAAGATTCTGGTTGCTATTCTTGATAGGCAAGTCCGTAGGTTGAGGAACAAAGAAATTGCTTCAGTTAAAGTGTTGTGGCGAAGTCAACGAGTTGAGGAAGCCACGTGGGAAACGGAAAGTGAAATGAAAGTAAAATATCCCCATTTGTTTGAACAAGTCTAGTAGTGATCGTGAGAACTGCCATCTGTAAGTGAATACACCTTTGCGTTTAATTTCGTGCAAGAAAACTTCACTCTCCTTATTTCCTTATTATTGTAACATCTAGAGTTGTGCCATATTTGTGTATGTTGTGATTATTTGGGTAATGTGCAACTCATTGAAGTAAGTGAAAATTATGTGCAACTCATGTGGTAGTTAGATGATATGCAAGTTTTGGTTTTAACTGAATTATGTATAAGCAGGTTGAAAGATATTAAATTGTATACAATCTTATGTGCAAATCGTTGGAGTAAGTGAAATTATGTGAAACTCATGTGATGGTTAAATGATTAATAGAAGTGTAGATTGGTAATGATTCATTGAAGTGTATATGGCATGTGGAAGTAATTGAATATATGCAAGATGTTGAGGTAACATGGTTATGTACAAGTTGTTAGAATAACTGCATTATGTAGCATTAAATTGGAAATATGTTTCGGGGGCTCTCTTACAGGTATATAGGCCTATTTGCAAAGGAAACTCTGGCGAAAGTTTCAGAAAATATCGGAGTTAGTGAAAATTGGGGGGTTGGCATATTGTGTTTTCAAAACCAAGCGATTTCCCGATCCTCATTCAAGGACGAATGATTTTAAGTGGGGAAGGATGTAAAGACCCGTAAAATTTCATGTCTAAGATAATGCCCGAATAGGTCCCTATGTTGTTATAACTGTAGAAATTCTTAAAATGGACCCATTTTGAGTAAAACGTATCCCAAAACTTAAAAGATAAAATTTTCCAGGAATTGCGTGTTATGTGATACACTATGTGATGGAATAACAGGCATGCAGACCGCATAGTGGTCGCAAACCTCGATAGGCTACTGTCCAAATTGAGGACAACTATGCGGCCCAAAATGCGATCACATTTTGGGTATACGGACCGCATAGTTGTCACATTCTTGCCCCATGGTTTTTGCAAGGGAGTTATGTGACGCACTATGGGATCGCATAACAGGTATGCGAACCTCATAGTGCTCGCATACCTGGGCAGATTGTTTTCCAATTTTCACCCAAGTTAGGGCCATTTCTGCGACAGGAATGCAATCGCATTCCTGACCATATTTCTGTGTTGGGGCTCCTATTTTCTAAATTTAAAACCCGACCCCCTTTTTGATAAAACTGTAAAGACCCGTAAAATGTCTTGCTTAAAATAATGCCCGAATAAGTCCCCGAGTGGTTAACTCTGGGAAACTCTTAAAACGGACCTTAATTTTTGTAAAAATACCACAGATTTGAAAGGACTTAATTTTTCCAGAAATTGGGGGTTATGCGACGCACTGTGCGATCGCATAAGGTGTATGCGGACGCATAATGCGATCGCATAATGAGTATGTAGACCGCATAGTGGTCGCATACCCGGGCAGAATGTTTTCAAAACTTGGCACACATGGGGGCCATTTTGCGGTCCAATATGCGGACCGCATGTCAGGAATGCGATCGCATTCCTGACCGCATATTCGACACGGTCTTTTAAATTTCTAAATTTTTATACCCGACCCCAGTTTCATTTAACCCCTGCCCCCTTTCATTTTAACAAGTTTTCTGAACAAATAGAGAGAAGGAAAGGAGAGTTCTTGAGAAAGTAAGTGATCCTCCCATCAAAGTGAATTTCAAGGTCTCTGAGGCCTGGCAATTCGAGTAATCCCTTTCTTCCCCATTCTAGAAGGTAAGGGTTCCCAACCCCTTTTCTTTCTTTTCATTAATTTTTCTTATTTTGAAACAAAGGAAGGGTTGGCCTGGAATGAATCTTAGAAATATTAGCTAAGACCTTGCATGCATGTTTTAAAAATGGTGCCAATCTAGTAAGAGGGAGTGGGTTGGGGAAAACTTCACAAAGATAGGATTAGAAATCTAATGGGTTCACATAGTGCGTGACAAAATGCTTGAAAGAGTCCGAATTGCATGCATGACTTCAAATTCTGAGTTGAATATGTCTAATTGTGAACTAGATTGATGGTACTAGTCGGTTCGGCGGTTGTGGATTAAATTTGAAAAGGGAAACTCGACTCCAGGTATGTATGGCTAACTTTAATCTTTGTAAAATCACTTGTGGTGTTCGAGCATACGGTACGTGTATTGTTATAAATATGTGCAACTGGTTGTCCGAATTATGTTGATGTGTGAAGTGTAATACTTGTCTGTCTTTAGTTGACCACCACACTACCACGTTATGAAAACGGTGCTAAAGGGATAATGAATCCAAGATGTATGAATGTATATGCTAAGGGCTGTGTAAAGAAGCTGTATTCTTATTGCTGAAATTTTCTGTGATTGAACTGTGATTTGTCATCGTTGGTGTAACTGTAATTGTCAGGTGGGATCGGGTTGCACGCCGAAACAGGGGAGATAAGGGTGATATGTGAGAAGTGATAAGGGTTTGATTGAAATTGTCAGGTGGGATCGGGTTGCGCGCCGCAACAATTGTCAGGTGAGATCGGGTTGCATGCCGCAACAGGAGAAATAAGGGTGAGATGTGAGGACGGACAAGGATGGAATTGAAATTGTGATTTTGATAAAGTGAAAAATTGTGGAACTTCCATTGTATGTCTTTCTATGTCTTGTGCAGTAATTGTGTGACTCTCTGTCTGTCTCTTGCATGCATATTATTGAGTTTACTTTGAGTAAAGTTTGTTCATGCATACCAGTACAATTCAAATGTACTGACGCCCCTTTTGTCGGGGGCGCTACATTCTTGTGATGATTGTAGGTGGTTCTATAGCAGGAACTCCACCACACCGACAGTAGTGCCTCCCCCCTCATCCTATCAGCGGTTGTGGTGAGCCCCTCTTCTCTCGGGGCCCAGTGTGGCTCATGCCAACTTTCCTCCCGGATTCTTACTTTGGTACTTGTGTAAGGTATAGCCGGAGCCTTGTTACCGGCAAGTATTGTATAACTCCCTTGTACTCTTAGAGGCTTCGTAGACACAATATGGGTAATGTACATATGTATTTTGGGTAAGTAATGGTACGGTTCGGAATCGTGATCCACGTTGGTAAATGTTGTATGTATTTTGTAAGTATTTGGTATAATATGTTGGTAATGATAAAAAGTAGAAATGAATCCAAGTTGTAAGTTTATGCTTAAGCCTAAATGGCTATTTCACATGAATAATGTATACTGAAATCATGGGGTAACGCGTGGGATAGGAAAGGCAATTCCAGGTCCGCTTGACCGGGGTCCTCCGGTTGAGTGCCGGTCGTGTCCCTCGGTTTTGGGGCGTGACAAAAACACCCCTCCCCTTCATTTTTAAGGAACTTCGGAACAAAAATAGAGAGAGGGTTATTGAGAGAGAATGCTCCATCTGCATCAATTTGATTTTTCCAAAAATCACTCAAGCCCGGAAACTATCGAGTTATTATCATTTTCTTCACTCAAAGAGGTATGTCTTCACCCCATTTCCCTTTAATTCTCAGATTTTGGTCACGAATAAAGCACACATAGGTTGGTTTTTGAAATTTAAAGTTGAGACCTTGCATGCATGTAAGTTAAACTCCGTGGTCTAGTAAAGGGAAAACAAGTTTGGGTAATTGTTCTCAAAAAGGGGGGGGTTAGTAATCTAAGGGGTGACCTAGTGAATGATAAAATGCCCAATTGAATTCAAGGTTCCTAATTCTAAGTGAAATATGTCACCTTGTGGAATAGATTGACGGTGCTAGACGGTCCGGTGATTTGTGACTGAAATTAAAAAGGGGAAATTCGACTCAAGGTATGTATGGATAACTTTAACCTTTGTAGAATCCTCTTGTTGGTGTCTGAGCATACAGTATGTGTACCTTGTTGGAGAATATGTGAATTGATTGTCCAATTGTGTTGAGGCGTAAGACTTCACTCCCTGAATATCTTGTTGACTACTATGCTAATTGAGATTGTGAAAAGTGCTTTGTTGTGCCTATCTTACTATGTGCAAAGTTCATTAAATGCTCGAGTGTATTGATATGAAAGTATGTGTTAATGAATGAAAGAAGGTTAATGTGCCCAAGTGTGGGAATGTATCTACTGGCTAAAAAAATAAACCGTGCGTGGTAAGTGATGAATAAGGGTATTGTTGAATTGATGAAATTGAGTTGCACGATTATGGCAACACCATGCACAATTACTGCTTGGTGAGAATCATTGTGCCTTGAATCCACATAGAAAATTGTTGATATGAACTTGTGTTCCTTCTAATTAAGATCCTTGTGATTTAATTGTTGGTGATTGTTGTTATGGAATGTGATTGTCCGGTGGGATCGGGTTGCACGCCGCAACAGAACGTAACAATGCTAAAATGTGATTGTCCGGAGGGATCGGGTTGCACGCCGCAACACGAGGTAATGAAGGTGGAGATATAACAAGGGTGGACGAGGTAATAAGGGTGTATGAAGTAATAAGGGTTGAATGTGGTTGTGTTAAAATGAGAATCTGTGAAACTCTTGAGTGTGGTTGTTGCTGTTTCTGTGCAATACTTGTTGGTTCCATTAACTGCCTCTTATCTGTAAATTGTTTGATTGTACTTAGAGTAAAGTTTGTTCATACTTACTAGTACTATTCAACGGTACTATTGTCCCTTTTACCGAGGGCGCTACATCTTTTAAATGGATGTAGGTGGTTCCATAGCAGGTAGCTCAAGCCGTCGTTAGTGGTGCCTCCTCTTCATCTCTTCAGCAGTTCTGGTGAGCCCCATTTCCTCTTGGGATCGTGTGTGGATTGTGCCATTCTCTTTTGCTTATGATGTAAAAGGTATAGCCAGGGCCTTGTCGCCGGCGAGTTTATGTAAAACTCCTAGAACTCTTAGAGGCTCCGTAGACACTGTGTGGGCTGTATATGTGTATGTGTATTTTGGGCGGTAGTTGTACTCACTCATAATTATGGAGCGCGAATCAGAAATGTTGTACATAACTTGTATATTTTGGGATTATCTATTGTTGAAAACTAAAAGAGGAAAATGGAATTATGTTTTAAAGTGTACTCTGAATCTAAATTGGTTAACTCATATGGAATAATGTACGTTATGAACACGGGGTAAGGCGTTGGGTAGGAAAGGCAATACAGGACCTCTTGACTAGGTCCATCCGGTCAGGCGCATCCCGAAATAGGATTTCTACGTTGTTAAGGTACGTAACAATTTTAAATATAATTTTTAGGGTATAGAACTCGGAGATTCGGTATCATGTGACTGTTTGGTGGCGACACCCATGCTAAGTGACAGGTGAGTGGGTGTACGCCGTGAGGGATTGAGTCTTGGTCTGTCCCGTGAGGTTGTGAAGTCTAATATCCTTTATTTGTCTTTATGTGCATTCCTGTCTGCTAGAACTTGACTGCCTTCATGTTAGAAATCATGCTTAGGCTTTATACCTGCTCATTGTAGTTAGACTCAGTCATAGAGATTCTTGTACATATTTACCTCAAACTCGGTTATCTTCTTGCTGATACACTGTAATACTTTAATTTAGGCTGCTTTCCTTTCTTTATTGAGAGCGGTGAGACTAGAGAGGTACATGAATGAGTGAGGCGAGGGACTGTTTGTGAGGTATTGCACCTTATCACGTGAGTTGTCCGTGCGGATTCTGATGTGATATGGTGGCACATGAGTTGTCCGTGATGGCCTTGAGATGACATTTAAGCACGTGACTTGTCCATGCAGATTAGCGCTGAGGTTGTAGGAGCCCCTCCGGAGTCTGAACACCCCCAGTGAGCGCAAGTACCTATTGAGTGTGTGTATTGAGGGTTGAGGGTTGAGGGTTGAGGGTTGAGTGACAGTGCCTGCGAGGTTTTATTTATTTCATTTTTGCTGCATTTACCTGTTATTTGCCTTGCTATAGTTGGTAATTACGATATTGATCTTTTACTCATGTTTAGCTTTAAATATAAAAATTATCAATTGAATTCTTATACATAGCTCGTCACTACTACTCAATTCCTTATTTGTTGATGTTACTTGCTGAGTCAGTTGTACTCATACTACACCTTGCACTACATGTGCAGATTCAGGTGTGTCTGGGCATGGTGATTGTGGAGTCCAGGTCAGTTGATTCGGAGACTGCAAGGTAGCTGCTAGTGTCCACAAGACCTTGTTACTCCTTCTACATTTCTTTCCGTTGTATTGACGTTTAGGCACTTGCTGTAATAGTTTCAAAATATTTGGTGACACCCCTATGTTTGGGACTGGTTTTCCGCACATAATTTCAAATTTGAGTTTAACTTGGATTTTATGGAAATTTCTAAGATTGAAAAGCTTTACTTAACTTTTATATTTAATTTGGTAGTAGTTTTGGGAATGTAGGCTTGCCTAGTATCACGATAGGCGCCATCATGATAGGATTCAGATTTGGGTCGTGACAAGTTGGTATCAGAGCCTAGGTTACACATGTCTCACGAGTCAGGATCCTGTTAGGAGAGTCTTGCAGATCGGTATGAAGACGTATGTACTTATCTTCGAGAGGTTGCAGAACCTTTAAGAAAATTTGACATTTTTGGATTCTTGTAATGCGATCTGTTTATTCTGGTAATTAAACATTGTTTATTCCATTCTCTCACAGATTGTGAGGACTCGTGCTGTTAGTGAGGAGGGCCAACCACCAGTACCACCAGTTAGTGTCGCGAGGGGCCGAATTCGCGATAGAGGCCGTGGTAGGGGCAGAGTCACTTCCAGCACAGCAGTTGGGGAAGCACCTACAGATCCCCTAGTTGTTCCAGATTAGGACCAGGTCCCCATAGTAGATGTTCCAGCGGGACCATCTTAGGAACCACTCGTTCCTACTGTAATTCCTCGCCTTCAAAAGGCCCTAGCTCAGATTGTGTCAGTGTGTATTGGTCTCTCTCAGGCGGTCTCAGTTTTGACGATCGCAACCGCTCCTTAGGCTGGGGGAGGTACTCAGACTCCCGTCGCCCGGACACCGGAGCAGGTTATTCAGGGATTCCAGACATCAGGGCACCACCAGCCCAGCCGGTTGTAGCTGCTCAGGAGTATGTAATTCTTGCTATACCTGAGGATGATCAACGTAGGTTGGAAAGGTTTTGGAGACTCTAGCCTCTACCTTTCAGTGGAATAGAGAGAGAAGATGCCTAGGGTTTCTTGGATAGTTGTCAGAGGATACTCCGTACAACGGGTACTCTAGAGACTTGCGGGGTCTAATTCACTACTTTTTCGCTTTCTGGGGCTGCAATCCGATGGTGTGAGACTTACGAGAGGCGTAGGCTTATTAGCGTAACACCCCTCACTTGGCAGCAAATCTCTGTGGTCATTTTGGAGTAGTTCGTGCCTTAGTCCCGCAGAGAGGAGTAGTGCATACTATTTGAGAAGCTTCAATAGGGTGATATGTATGTGATGCAGTATTAGATGCGATTCTAGCCAGGGTCATGCTATCTGGTTGGTTCCCACAAACAAGGAGAGGATCATGTGGTTTATAGATGGTCTCACTTTTCAGCTACGGTTGATTAGGACCCGAGAGAAGGTATCTGGTGGTACCTTTGATGAGGTTGTCGACATTGCTCGACAGATTGAAATGTTCTGTAGTGAGGAAAGGGTTGGGAGAGAGGCCTCGTGGTCAGGGTGGCCAAGAGGCCTCGCGGTCAGGGTCGCCACTTTAGAAAAGCTCAGACAACTCGGCATTTCACCTTGGTGCATCATCTAGCCATGGTTCTCACACTCATCAGCAGGGCCAGTCATTATTTAGTGAACTTCTAGCGCAGAGTTCTAATCATGCCCCGTCCGCTCAGACATCCCTGGGTAGTTCTTTTGGGAATTATGAGCAACAGTTTCGTTAGTGGAGGGGTTCTTTCAAGTGTGGAGATTTTGGTCACATTATGAGAGATTGCCCAAGATTATTGGTTGGTAATCCACAGCGGAGTACTCAGCCGATGGCGCTAGCACCAGTTCCTCCGCCTCCCGCCCAATCAGCAACGGGTGGATCCCAGCAAGTGAAGGGTGGAGCCGAGCCAGCTAGGGGCTGCCCGAGAAGGGGAGGCAGATCAGGGGGTGGCCGAGCCTGTTTCTATGCCTTCCCATCCAGACCACATGCTATTGATTTAGATGTTGTGATTATATGCATTGTCTCAGTCTGTCACAAAGATGCTTCTGTATTATTTGACCCTGGTTCAATATATTTATATGTTTCCTCGTAGTTCGCTCATTTTCTAGATCTGCCCTTTAGTTTTATTTATTCATGTATCTACTCCTATGGGCGATCTTATTGTTGTGGAATGCGTATATCGATCATGTGTGGTGTCTATAGGGGGTCTAGAGACCCGAATGGACCATTTACTGCTCATTATGGTTGACTTCGATGTTATATTGGGTATGGATTGGCTATCTCCATGTCATGTTGTTCCGGATTGTCACGCTAAGACTATAACGTTAGTGATGCTGGGATTTTTGAGGGTGGAGTGGAGTTGTTCTATAGACTATGTACCTAGTAGGGTGACTTCGTACTCGAAGGCTCCACATATGGTTGAGAAGGGTTGTCTATCCTATTTGGCTTTTGTGAGGGATGCTAGTGCAGAGACTCCTGCTATTGATTCTATTCCGGTAGTACGTGATTTTTCGGATGTGTTTCCTACAGATCTGTCGGGCTTGCCGCGTGACAAGGATATTGATATTGACTTTGGTATAGATTTGGTGCAAGGCACTCAGTCCATTTATCTTCCACCATATTGTATGTCACCGACGGAGTTGAAGAAGTTGAAAGAACTGCTTAAGGAACTTCTTGATAAGGGGTTTATTTGGAATAGTGTGTCACCTTGGGGTGCACCGATTCTATTTGTGAAGAAGGTCACAGTAAAAAACAAGAATCCTTTGCCTCGTATTGATGATTTATTTGAAGATGTGGGGTTAGGGCATGGTATTTTGTAGAGTTTGATATAAAGAATTGAGGGGTCAAACGGTGTCGGATTTCGTATGTATGTACTCGTGAGTGAATGGGATTTAAGGTTTTTAAATTTTTTTCAGATTTCGGAACGTGGTCCTGGGGTCCTGGGTCCAGGTGTGAGCCGATTTCTGGATTTTGGTCTATTTTATAGTTTTTCTTGTGGAAATCTTTCCATTAGCGCATATTGATGGTATTGTACTAGATGTGAATAGATTCGAAGCTTTTGGAGGCCGAATCGAGGGGAAAGAGAATCCCGTAGTAGGATTTCTACGCTGCTAAGGTAAGTAACAATTTTAAATCTGCTTTTGAGGGTATGAAAATCAGATATTTGGTATCATGTGATTATTTGGGGATTAAGACTTGGTCCGTCCTATGAGGTTGTGAAGTCTAATAGCCTTTATTTGTGTTTATGTTCATTTCTGTCGGCTAGAACTTGACTACCTTCATGTTAGAAATCATGCTTAGGCTTTATACCTGCTCATGGTAGTTATACTCAGTCATAGCGATTCCTTTACATGTTTACTCTCAGACTCGGTTACCTTCTTGCTTATACATTGTTATACTTTGATTTGGGCTACTTTCTTTTCTTTATTGAGAGCGGTGAGACTAGAGAGGTACATGACCTAGTGAGGCTGAGCGCCTGTTTGTGACGTATTGTACCTTAGTACGTGAGTTGTCCGCGTGAATTATGATAAGATATGGTGGCACGTGAGTTCTCCGTGCGGGCCTTGAGATGACATTTTAGCATGTGAGTTGTCTGTGGATTAGCGCTTGGGTTGTAGGAGCCCCTCCGGAGTCTGAACATTCCCAGTGAGCGAAAGTACCTATTGATTGTGTGTATTCAGGGCTGAGAGTTGAGTGAGAGTGCTTGTGAGGTTTCATCTATTTCATTGTTGCTGCATTTAGCTGTTATTTGCCTTGTTGTAGCTAGTAATTACAAAAGTGATCTTTCACTCTTGTTTACCCTTAAATGTGGAAATTATCAATTGAATTGTTCTGCATAGCTCATCACTACTATTCAATTCATTATTTATTGATGTTACTGTTGAGTCGGTTGTACTCATACTACACTCTGCACTACATGTGTAGATCCAGGTGTTTCTGAGCACGATGATTGTTGAGTCCAGGCCAGTTGATTCGGAGACTGCAAGGTAGCTACTAGTGTCCGCAAGACCTTGTTACTCCTTCTACATTTCTTTTCGTTGTATTGACATTTAGGCATTTACTGTAATAGTTTTAAATACTTACACGCTCATGACTTGGTGACACCCTGATGTTTAGGGCTCGTTTTTCGCACTTTATTTCAAATTTGAGTTTAAATTGGATTTTAATTTCTATTATCGAAAAGCTTTACTTAACTCTTATATTTAATTTGGTAGTATTTTTGGGAAGACACTCTTGCCTAGTATCACGATAGGCGCCATCACGACAAGATTTAGATTTGGGTCGTGACATTGTTGTTGTTGTTATTGTTGTTCTTGTTATTATTATTGTTGTTAATCGTTTAATGGTAGCAATGTAATAAAATAGTTCTTTGCTGCCAGGTGGTGTAGCTATAAAACAGTTGCTTGCTGCCAAAGAATACCCAGAAAACCGACCGATTTCGGCCGAAAATGTTCATATTATTTCCCAGATAATCATATTTACCGATAGACTTAGGTCGGAATTTCTGATTTTGAATTTTAATTATTTAAATAATACAGTAGTAATTGGTCATAATTAACAAATTAAAATTAAAATTATTATATATACTAACAATACCGACCAATTTCGGTCGAAATTTAATAATTTTAAAAATAATGAATAATTAAAATTCCGACCGAATTTGGTCATTAATTAGAAATTATTTTTAATAATATCGACCGAATTCGGTCGATATAATTAATTTGTGTCAGACAAGTCGGTCAAATTACATTGACAGTTACCGTCCGACTTCTGTCGGATAATAGCGACCGAATGCGGTATAATTAATTTGTGTCAGACAAGTCGGTCGAATTGCATTGACAGTTACAGTCCGACTTCGGTGGGAAAATAGTGACCGAATGCGTTCGCTCCCCATTTGTGTTCATTATTTTACCGGCTAATTGAAAACAGTCAGAAATCGCTCGATTTTTCTTGGATTCCGACCGATTTCAGTTAATTTTTCTTGACGCTATTTGATAGTTTTTTAGTAGTGACAGACCTAAGGAAATTGAATATTGGCACAAGTACTAGTGTGATCAAGCTAACTAAATTTCGACTCTTGCTTGTCACAAATGCATAATGGTTTCATCTAACAAATTTTTGTCCAGTGAATTTGTTTTGACTTAATTTACCGCTAATATTAGGTGTCTCTTGGAAAGCAAATGAAGATGAGAAACCATGTGTTTCGTGATTTTGTTCAAAGCTGAATGATTCAAACAAATGATGGTAAAAAGTGACAACAAAATCGGGTTATGATTTCTTTATTCTACTGATTTTTTTAGTAATTTACTATCCTATAATGTTAGAGTAAATGTTTATTATGTGATGATCTCATATTATAAATTTAAAAACTACATGCATGATTAGGAATAACATGTGTTTTGTGATTCCCTGGCCAAATGAAAATTGTATAATTTTTTAATACATGCAATTTGGAGACATGCATAAATATATGTGGATAGTTATTTTCAAGATTGTAAGACATAAATAAGGCTTAAAGTAATACTTGAAGTATTTCTTGAATTATACATGAATATAATACATGTAAAGATAAACATGTATGTGTTCGGTTAGAGAAAGATATCTAACTGTTTAAAGTGTTATAATGATTTAGTTGGAAAATCATTTGGAAAGGGAATTAAAATTCTCGTTATTTTCTACACCCGTTATGTAGAATAAAATCTTCACGATTTTTTGCTCCTTCTTTAGGATCAAAATCTGCATGATTTTTTACTCGTTCGTTGAGATTAAAGTCTTCGTGACTTTTTACTCATTGTCGAAAATTAAAGTCTAAGTGACTTTATACTCGATATGGAGATTAAAATCTTCGTGATTTTCTACTCAAATTTATTATTCGGTTTGAAGATTAAAAACTTCACCGTTTATTAAATTTGAATGTGTCACATATTACTCAGTTTGAAGATTAAAAACTTCACAGTTTATCAGATCTAGTTGAATCAAATGTTATTCGGTTGGAAGATTAAACACTTCACGGTTTATTAATTCTGAATGTGTCAAATTTGTTTGAAGATTAAAAACTTCACAATTTATTAATTCCGGCTCAGTCGTGACACAAAGACAGTTCTTGTGGTTGGCTCTAAAACGTAATAGGACCGACGAATATGAATCACCTTTTGAAGAAATATGTTTTGAATATGAAATTATTCACCAAACAACCGCTTAACCACTGCAATCTAATGGAATTGCGAAAAGAAAGAATAGAATGTCAAAGGAGATGATGAATGCCTAGTTGATAAGTTCTGGTTTACCCATAACTTTTGGGGGAAAGCTATGCTTACAGCTAACCAAATACTCAATCAAGTTCCCCATAGACAAACGCAATCTATTCAGTAAGAAAAAATGGAACGGAAGGAAGTCTAACTTGAATATTTTAAAGTGTGAGGGTGTTTGGAAAAATACGGTGTATTTTAAAGTGTGAGGTTGTATTTTCATAGGATATGCAACCAATAGTAAAGCTTAGCAATTTTTGGTTCATAAATCAGAAAATTCCCACATTTACAAAAACGTTATAGAGTCAAATAATGACGAATTCCTAAAAACAAGATATATATATATATATATATATATATATCCATATAAATTGAAATGTGAGTCGATTGGTGAAGGATCCAAATGACCCCGGGAAGGAACAAAAGAAAGTATATATAACGAGGAGGATCTAAGATGGAGTAAACGACAAAGAACGTCTACTTACTTTGGACCATATTTTGTAACTTTCTTATTGGAAAATGTTCCTCAAACATTTAAAGAAACTATGTATTCTTTTGAATCATTATCTTGTAAAGAGGCGGTCAATAGTGAAATAGAATATATATTGAACAATCATACTTGGAAATTGGTTGATCTTCTTTCCGGTAATAAGTCGTTAGGTTCTAAAAAATTTCAAAAGGAATATGAAAGATGATGGCACTATTGACAAGTGTAAGGCAAGCCTTGTTGTCAAAGGGTATAGACAATGAGAAGGACTTGACTATTTTGGCACATACTCATTGGTTACTACAATTACGTCCATACAGACATTAAAATAATTAGTTGTGGTGTATGGTCTTGAAATCCATCAAAT
The DNA here is from genome assembly GCA_005239495.1 of Nicotiana undulata. Taxonomy (NCBI): domain Eukaryota; kingdom Viridiplantae; phylum Streptophyta; class Magnoliopsida; order Solanales; family Solanaceae; genus Nicotiana; species Nicotiana undulata. The sequence continues at coordinate 42,133 of ML252437.1, forward strand.
GAATGTGAAGACAACCTTTTTAAACTAAGATTTGGAGGAAGAAATATACATGGTAAAACCTGAAGGGTTTGTAGCTCTTGAAAAATAAATAAAGGTGTGTAGACGTGTTAAGTCTCTTTAAATACAGAATCTTGTCAGGGTGAGGAAACCTGGGTTAAAGTTTGTGCCTCACAAATGGCACGACCTGTTGCAAGTGCTGGAAAATTACACGCCGAGACTGACATATGAAAAAGTTGTTTGGGAGAAGCCTCCGGAGGGATGGGTAAAAGTAAACACGGATGGTGCGTCTAGGGGGAATCCTGGAAGAAGCTCGATTGGTGTATGTATTAGGGACTATCCTGGGGATATCGTATATGCTATGGGTAAGGAGATCAATGAAACTACCAACTCTGAAGCTGAGGCAGTAGCAATGTTAGAAGCATTAAGGAGATGTAGAGAATTTGGTTTTGTTAGAGTTTGGGTACAAACTGACTCACTATTACTGCAGAAGAGTATATCGGGAGATTGGAAGCCACCATGGAGTATTGCGCATCACATTGAGGAGATAAAGGAGATGCTGGATGAAAGAAGGTATAAGGTGACTCACATATTTAGGGAAGGTAATAAGTTGGCAGATCATTGTGCTAACTTGGCCTTAGATGAAGGAGATTTTGAGTGTCATGGATTTTGGGGACTGGATTCATTAGGCAGGAGATTGGTAAATGAAGAGAAGACACAATGCCCATACTTAAGAGTGAGAGTTGTAAACAAGTGAATAGAAGGGAGGCAAGGAGGAGAAATGAGATGGAAGGCAGATTGCATCACCATGTACAAATCCTAAAGGAGGAGTACATGATGATGTTGGTTTTCACTAATCTCGTGTTCTGTTTTGCAGGTACTATCAGTGTAGTTAAGTACTGTCATTCATTGCTACTAATTGTCCGATGGAATTTGCGTGACAAAGGTGCTCAAAAAAGACTCCTGGACCTGGGCTGGTACTACACATGGTCTGTTCGTAGGTTATTAAAGCTACAAGTCAGGAAGGAGCATCACATGTTAAGGAAGGCATCACAACAAAAACTGGAATATGCAGGGTCCTTTTCATTGCTTTTGTTTCTGTCACATAACAAAGAAGAGAGGAGAAAGAGCCTGATCGCATATACATGGGATAATAACTAATGGTTGGCAGCTCAAGGACCACATCAAGACTCCAAGGCAAGGACCAAACGACTGTGGACATATTTTCAAATCTGGGCAAATAACTACGGAGGCACACTGCCCGTTGCTAAATATACAGACAAATTACACCTAAAATGGCAACGTTACAAAGCTGAAAATGAGCATCATAAGACACCAAATCCTACCATGAATCGTGACATTGGAGGAAACTATGCTCAAGAGTGTACTCTTATTGATTGAGGCAACATCAAGGACCAAGGAGATGAGTGTGGCCATACGTGCAACTGGACGAGGAAGAACTGGACGTGAATCTTTGGAATAGTGACACAAATCAATTTTTTTAGTTGAGTTTTAGAATTAATTAGGCCCTTAACTAGTAGTACATATTGTGCTATCATAATTGAGCCTCACAAACTCAATAATGGTAATAGGCAGTATGTAATTTCTTTAGTTATAGTGCTACTGCTAGTAGGACAACACAGACTCTGTTTTTTACTTGAAAGGCTGTGACTTTTCATGAAAAGGTGCATTTGTATGTTTTTATATATGTTGGACTATATGAGGTGAACCAACCGATGGAAATATTAAATAATCCATAGCAAGTTGGATTAGCGTAACGACTTGATTGTTCGTTTTAGTTTCTAAATCCTCGTTCTCCAAATTAAGATTCCCAGTATGTGCTTTTACTATTTTTTTTAGACTTACGGGATGGTTAGTTCGGGTTTGGACGGGTTCAGGTAGAAATCAAAACACTTAGTTGCTTAATCGTAGCCTATAATGGTTTAGTTTGACTTGAGTCAACGTTTTGAGTAGACGACCTTTGAACCGGATTTGACGGTCCCAATATGTTGTATGGTAATCTTGGACTTGGCCGTGTGTTCGGATGACCCGAGAACGTTTCGGCGCTTAATATTGAAAGTTGGCGCATTGAAGGTTTTTGAAGTTCTCTAATTTTTGTTTGGAGTAGATTTTGGTGTTATCGAGGTCTGTTTGGCATTGCAAGCGTGGTAATAGTTCCTTATGGTGATTTGAGACTTTCATGCAAACTTTGGTGTTATTCCGAGTTGATTTGATAGGAATCGAACGCGCGAAAGTGTCTTTTTTTAAAGTTTTTTAGTTTCCTGATTTGATTCATGTGATTTGGTGTTCGATTCGTATTTCTTGATATTGTTTTTGTGTTTTAATCATGCAAGCAAGCCCGTATTACGTTGTTGGATGTGTGAGTGTAATTGGACGGGGTGCAGGGGGTTCTGGATGCAAAACAGATTGGAATCGTACTTAGAATTTTGCATGGGGGATTTTAGGTGCTTCAGGCCTGGTGCGTTCGCATCTGGTGGATTTGGCCGTAGGTGCGAGTTCGCTGACGCGGCCCTGTGGTCGCATAAATGCTTTTGAGGGTGGATCTAGGTAGGTGAGGTGCGAGGATTTTCCGCATCTGTACACCTGCATAAGCGATTGAAGTTTCTAGATGCGAACTTGGGTTGTGTAACAACCCGACGGGTCATTTCGGGCATTTAAGCTCCGTTTGGTGATGTAAGGTCATAAACAGCTCCACATTGTTCATATCGACCTGTGTGCGTGGTTAGATTCAGTTGCCAGATAATCCGGAGTCGAATTAGGGAAGAATTTTCAAATTTTGAAGCTTAAGTGAAGGAAGTTGACCTGAGGTTTGACTTTTGAGGAAACGACCTCGAAATGAGTTTTGGTTAACGCCAACAGCTTCGTATGATGATTTTGGAATTAGGCGTGCATCCGGAATTGGATTTGGAGGTCAGTAGAGCAAATTGAGGCCATTTGGCGGAAGTTAGAATTTCGGCGATTCCGGCTGATAGGTGAAAATTTGATATCGGGCTCGGAATGCAATTCTGGGAGTGGCTGTAGGCCTGTTGTGTCATTTGGGACTTGTCTGCAAATTTTTACGTCATTCCGGGTTGATTTGATAGGTTTCGGTACGAGTTTGGATATTTGAGGTTTTGAAAGTTATAAGTTTAATTTTTGGGGATTTTTCACCTATTCTGAGGGGCTCGGGATGATTTAAGATGGTTAGTGGGAAGTTTAAAGTTTGGAAAAGGCAGCTGGTGTTGCTGTTCTGATGTGGCCGCACCTGCGGTTCCCTGGGTAGCCTTCGTAGGTGCGAATCTTCAGGGCGCAGGTGCGGTCCCCGCAAGAGCGATCATTGGGCGCAGGTGCGGTTAGAGTTCCGCACATGCGGTCGCGCAGGTGCGGTTAAGCTGTTCACAGGTGTGGAAGTCCTGGCAGATTCATATAAACGAGGGTTAGCAATTTTCTTCATATTTTTGAACTTTGGACTTCGGATTTGAGAGCAAGTTTTGAAGATTTTTCAAGATAATCGAATGGGTAAGTGTTCTTCCACAATAATTAATTATATCTCATGAATTAGTTCTTATTTTCATCATTTAATTCGTGTTCTAGGTTGAAGACACTTGGGTTTTTGAAAGAAAATTTCTAAATTGAAAATTCATGATTTGAATGACCTATTGACATCGGATTTGGATAAATTTAGTATGGGTGAACTCGTATCGGGACGGGTAATCAGTTTTTGGTAAATTTGTCAGGTTCCGAGGTGCGGCCCTAGGGGTCGACTTTTGGGTCAATTTTTATAAATTAGTAAAGATTGAAACTTATCATTTTGAATAGTCCCTTATATGTTTTTATGTGAATTTTAAAGTTGTTTTAGTTTATTTGAGCCGTCCGGAGGCCTTCCCGCCCGAGATGTCCATTTTCGAGTACTGGTTGTCGTCTTTGAGGTAAGTATCTTGCCTAACCTCGTGTGAGGGAACTACCCCTTAGGATTTGAGTCTTTCATGTTGTTTGTAGCCCGTGTACGCGAGGTGACGAGTGCGTACTCGGACTTATTTGCAATTAGGTTGACCTTTTAGGATTCTTAGGTTCCTATATCTCCTCCGTATGAAGTGGTAACTGTTATGGTTGAGTCCCTGACTGCTAGTTTCATCTTCCTCTGTTGGATTAGATTTTCTTGACTTCGATTCCTCTTTGTTGACTATTTGATCTTAATATGACTTAGCTAAATATTTTCCCTCTTCTACCACTATGCTAGTTCTTCACAAACTGCCTAATTGAGTAGAATCTAGTCGTATAATTGTTAACATGAATTGGAATATATATAGTTTGGTGTCAAGCATGCGCGTAATTCGAACATGATGATTTACGTGATTTGCCTTAAAGGTTACTTAGGTATACTTGACCATCACCCATATTGGCGGTGTTTCCTTGGTGCCTCTTATTATTGAATATTTGCTTAAGCTGAGTTTATTCCGTGACGCAAACTGTTAGGCGATATTGGTTATAGTTGTTTCCCTTGCCGGGATGATTGGTTCTCTATCTATTGACTTGAGTATTGTGAGTCGTTGCTATATTCATAAGGTTTTATTTTCGTCACATTGTTTCATTGATACTTGGTTTTTCCCCTTAAGTGATTTCTGCTTATGAGTGAGTTTTGCCACGATTTTGATTGAAGTTTCTCGTGTTGAACTTATCGTCGCACCTTGCATTTTGCCTCTCTTGTTGTTGTGGTGCTCATTGTGGCTTGTGCAATGTTTTGCTATGCTCTGGTTGGTTTCTCACTTTGCATTTCATTGCATATTTACATTGAGACTGCAGGCTATAATCTGAGACTTTCCCTTGCATTGCATTATATATTTACATTGGGACTGCGGGCTATGACCTGAGACTTTCCCTTGCATTGCATTGTATATTTACATTGGGACTGCGGGCTATGACCTGAGACTTTGCCTTGCATTGCATTGCATATTTACAGTGGGACTGCGGGCTATGACCTAAGACTTTCCCTTGAATTGCATTGTATATTTACATTGGGACTGCGGGCTATAACCTGAGACTTTCCCTTGCATTGCATTGCATATTTACATTGGGATAGCGGGACGAGACCTGAGACTTTCCCTTGCATTGCATCGCATATTTAAATTGGGATTACGGACTGAGTTTCCGGTGGTTTATCATTGAGGAGATGTGGATTGAAAAGTATACATATATACATATATTGAAATGTATAGCTGAAAGGCAGTTATCTCCGAGAAAAGTTAAGTCCGAAGGACTTCTATTTTGAAAGTATATTTGAAAGGTATTTGTCTTGCAGGAAAAATGATTTTTGAAAAAGGCATTATTCGGGAAGGTATATTTGAACAAATGATATTTGAAGGAAAAGTACTTGGGAAAGTATATTTTTGTACAACGTATTTCAATGGAACTATGTTCTAACGATTTCTTTTCATAAAGATATATACATATACATTCAGAAAAAGTATGTTTCACTGAAGATTTCCTATATCTTGAAAAGATTAAACTTTCAAAAGCTTTCGTTACAAACTCATGTTTTAAAGGTTTTACTCGAGAACTTGACCGGCTTTTACCGAGCTTATTTGCTAAGGGGTGATGTGAGTGGATTGATGCAGTGCTGAATTTTGAGTGTTTTATGGTATTGTGATTTCCGACTTTGGCTTGCGTGTTGTCCTCTTCTTCTTGCGTATTTCCATTATGCTATTTCGTTGCTTTAATTACTGCACTTCCTTCCGCTTTATATTTTCTTGTCATTAATTATGTTCGAAGATTTTAGATAAATACTTCGTTTCGATCATTACTACTTATGTCTTTTACTCATTAGACCGGTGGGTGTCTGGACTAGTCCTCATCACTACTTCACCGAGGTTAGTCTTTATACTTACTGGGCACCGCTGTGGTGTCCTCATACTACTCTTCTGTGCATTTTTGGTTTGCACAGATCCAGGTATTGGCCGTTAGTAGTTGCATGGATCGTTGTTGATTAGGAGACTCAAGGTAAACCTGCTGCTGCGTTCGTAGGTTTTAGAGTCACCTTCCAATGATTCTCCAACTTTACTTATTCATTTCTAGACAGTTGTATCTAGATTTTGTAGCAAGGATTCGTAGAGCTTATGACTTGTATTTACCGGGTTTTGAAAAATTGTAAATTTTGTCCAGATTCCATATCGAGACTGTTACATTTTCTTTTATTATTGTTGTTGCTCAGTGAAATATTAGGCTTACCTTGTCCCTAAGACTAGGTGCCATCGCGGTACCCAACGTAGGGAAATTTGGGTCGTGACAGGTTGGCCGGCTGTGGGTCGCATAAGCAAAAGGAATCTGCATACGCGGAAGAAGTACACAGAAGCAGACCCCTAGAAGCGCCTCCCCGTCCGAAGAAGTGAAGAAGCTGGAGGTAGTGGGGGGATCGCAGGTGCGACCTTTTGACCGCACCTGCGGTTCCGCATATGCGATCAAGAGGCCGCAGGTGCGAAAATTGCTGGGGCAGTGAGAGATTTTATTGCGGAGCTTACACATTTTCTTAACATTTCCATTTAGCCTTTGGAGATTTCTAGAGCACATTTGAAGGGTATTCTCATCAATATGCTAAGTTAATTAACTCCCACCAATTTTCTTGTTAATTATGCGAGTTTTAGGTAGATTAAACATTGAAAGATTGTGAAAACTTGTGGGATTTGAGAACAACCTAGGGTTTTTGTAAAAGTGGTATTTGACCACAAAATTGGTTACAAAATTAAGTAAAAATTATATATTTGAGTTCGTGAGGCTATAGGTAATATTTATCTTCAAAAATTTTTGGAATTGCGGCACGTGGGTCGAAGGGCAAATTTCAAAAATCATCCAATTTGGGTTGAGTAATTATTCTAATATCTAAACGATGAAATTTTGAGTTATATTGATTAAATTATAGAATATTTGACTAGTTTCGGATGGTTCCACATCGACTTGGTGCTTTAGAGCGGATTAGTGGACCGGAAGTGCGCTCGGAAATGAGGTAAGCCTTTGCCTAACCTTGTAAGAGGAAAATCATCCTCTTAGGTGTATCTTGTTGTGTATTACTTGTGTGGGGAGTTACGTACACACGGAGTTACGAGAGTCCGTGCGTAGCTAAATTCCACGATATGTCTGGGTAGACTTAAATCCACATCATGCTTTTACTTGTACTGTTATGCTTATCATGTGTATTAACTGTCTTGAATAGGTTGAGACTAGGGATTTTGAAGTTGCAATTATCAACTTAGCCTTCTTATTTTTTAACACTTAATAACTATGAAAAACTCCATGTCCTCTTGTGTCGCAAGTACTTATGAAAGCGAGGTAAACTTCTCTACTCTAATGGGATCAGGTCATTCGCCTCAGTAGTACAATAACAACACTCTTATGTGATCGGGACGTTCGCCTCGACAGTGTGGGAACACTACTCTTATGGGGTCGGGTCGTTTGCCTCGGCAGTATGATGATATTAATATTCTTATGTGATCAGGCTGTTCGCCTTGGCAGTATGATGGTAACACTATTCTTATGGGATCGGATCGTTCGCCTTAGCAGTACTGAGTACCCCTATTCTTACGGGATCGAGTCATTTGCCTCTGCAACTTCGTGCTTAATAATCGAAATGAGATCCAGTTATGATATAAGGTAGTTATGGTCTTCACGACCAGTTATGAGATGTTGGTGATGTACTACGGAGTCTTGTTGTATTTATTGTAGTTGCTTTTATTTGTCTCATTTATACCTGCTGTATTTTCATAATGTCTACTTTATGCGCTGTCATTATTATTATTGACCTCTAATAAGTGTCAAGCCGACCCTTGCTCACTTTATGATCTTGTTTTTCGTACTTACGCTACACTTTTGCAATGATGTGCAGGTACTGAGACAGGTTCCACCAGTGGTCAAGCGGACGTGTAGCCGATCATTTACGGAGACTTAGGGGTGAGCTTCTTGACTTTCTACGATCCGTAGCACCAGAGTCTCCTTCCATCTTATTTGATATTCCTGTCTATTACTTTCGGACAATAGTTTTTGTAGTTTTGTAGATTCTCTAGATTGTTCATGTACTCGTGACGTCGGGTTTTGGGGATTTGTAGCACTTATGTACTGCTATACTTGTCATTTTTATCACAGCAGACTATGGACTTATTATGTTGATATTTTGTTTAAAAAGACTTATCACAGTTGCATGAAATTTAGTGTAATTAAAAATATGTTCAAAATGGATAAATAAATAATTTTTTCGCTTGTTGGCTTGCCTAACGACCACGTTAGGTGCAGTCTCGACCTAGTATGGAATTGAGTCATGACAATTTGTATCATGAATAAAGTCTATTTGTATATCATATAAACTTGTATTCGTTGTGAAATAAAATAAATAGCAAAAGGCGATGTGGTTGCGAAATGTGTTAGATCTTAAAAGGTTGTGGCCACAACTGAGGCAACCATTCCACCTATTTGTTGTTATATTAAGTGTAGTCAATAATCTGATATGCAATAGAAAGTCGATACGTATTAGTCTATGACATAAGGAAGTTTGCATTAAACTATCATGACAATGAAATGTGTTTTGAGATATTTGAAATATACTCAAAATTATGATTTGTACTACATAAGTATCACGTGGTAATGGAGGGTATAGTGATGAAAATTAGATCACCGGTTCGACAGCTTCTAAATCCATATGTGGATTTATTTTCATAATCGGTAGAGGAAGGGTGTTTTGGAAATCATCCAAATAAATGTGTATTGCCCGCTCTATAGTGGAGGTTGAGTATTTAGCATTTGACAAGGCCGTTGAAGAAAAATGACTCTGAACTTTCTTGATGATATTGGCCAAAACTGTTAGAATCTATATGCATACATTGCGATTGTCAGGTGGCAATAGGAAGGGTTGGGAGAATTATGTATAATGGGAAATCTGGACAATGACATAAAACCATTAAGCAACTACACTCTACGGGAATTACCCATGATTGACTACATGAAGTCAAGCGATAATGTGTAGAATTCACTTACAAAAGGCCTAACTAGAGAGGTAGTTGAGAGATCATCGAGGGGAATGGGACTATGACCAAGGAATAGTCAATGTGGTGGTAACTCTACCTAGAACACTAGAGATCCCAGGATCTAGGTTCAAGGTGATCGAACAAGTTCATTGATGACGGTTCAACATTGTCAACTAAAACTTTTGTTCATTCTCTTGATGAGACATTATTCACTACCAAGGAAAAACATTAAGACTTTTTAATGGTTTCTAAGTTTGACACGAGGTGTATCAAATAATATATCTACGGGATACCGCATTTAGGAATCACCTATCTAAGTGTGAAGTGTAAGCCGCTTCAAGGAGAATTCCATAAGGCCAATGCTCTATGCACTTATGAAATCAGGCGGTATTCGTGGCTGAAATGACCACAACAACGAGAACCAAAGACGATTAAGGGTTTATTGCGTGACTAATAGTTTTCTAGTTATACACCAAAGATTGACGGTTCAGAGATATCAAATCTACTGATTGACCGAGAATTTCCGACATAGGTTCACTACGGAAAGTTTAAATGGTAACATAATTATATAGACGCGATTAATATTTACTTGTGAATCACACATGTTCTTTTGCATAATTTTTAAATATATTGCCCTTCCCCAGTCATGTGGGGGATTATTAGGTTTGGTGAATGGGTGTGAATGAGAAATGGAAGAGGCACATTTTGAATTGCAACACTTCATCTCACACTTTCATTGTCTATAAATTTAAAGGCTTAGCCTCAATTACATGGAAAATTTGAAATTTCTCCTCTTTTCTACATTGTTGCATCGTTTTTCCAAATAAAAATAAGTATTAAGTGTGATTTGCGTCGTTCGTTGAAGTTCTGTGATTTGAAGTGATGTTATCACAGAATAGTTATCCCGTTCTTTCATGGGAGGAATTAATCCATATATCTTGGGTAACAGTTAGAGGATTAAATTCCTTAAGGACACACAAGAAACTTGTGGGCTCAGTTATTTTCGCATTTTCTGCTCTAAGTTCAATTTTTTTTTCTTTCTATTTTCATATACAAATTACTAACAATGACTTTCCTATGGTGCGGTGAACGTGGTGATTTGTTTATTGAAGTAACGTTTGTTTGTTGTTCTGATTTTATGGTTCAAATTACGTATTACGAACAATGTTAAGGAGTTTATGAAAAATTATTTTCGAATGGCTAATAGATGAAGATGATTTTGGCGAAGCCCAATAAAGTCGCAAATCTTTCATTCAGCTTTAGAGAAGGAACTTTTGAAATCTCTGTAGAAATGTATGTTGGATAAGGGAATTTTTTTTTATTTTCTTAACGTTGATCATGGTGTTGAAATTATGGCCACTGGTTGATTATAATATTCCAGTGACTTATATGTGGCAACACGTTGTTGTGGCTATGCATTTCAGGAAGGAATATTTGATGTTCAAAACCATCCACTATTTCTTATTGAAATTTAAATTTATTTAGCAATGAATCAGCAAAGTTATAGGGATTGTTTGTGTCGCGGCCCAATTTATCCTCCGAAAGGTATCATGACGTCACCTAGTCTCTACAACTAGGTAAGCCTAATTTTGCGGAAAAAACTTAATTAAAAACAAAACAAATAATGAAATTAAAGACATAATCGGAATAATCATAACGATGTCGCTCGGCATGTACAAAATATTTATCCCAAAGACCCGGAATGTCACCATAAATCACAAGCCTCTAATAACTACTGTAGCTCTAACAAGTCTAGAATCTACATAAGAAAAACTATAAGCGATAGAACTGACGGGGACTCTGAGGATTATGTGGACACGGCAGAAATACCCTGTAGTCTCCTAGAATTAGCAGCAATACTATCCATGTCACGATCTGACCGGTAATTTTAAGTTCCGTTCGGTGGCATAAGACTTGATCAGCTTCACATTATCTATTTCGACATGCATGCATGGTTGGATTCAATTACTAGAGGACTCAGAGTCGAATTGGAAGAACGATTCTAGTTTTGGAAGCTTAAGCGGTGAGAATTTTACCGAAATTTGACTTTTTATGTAAACGGATCCTAAATGAGTTTTGGATGATGTCAGCTGCTTCATTGGGTAATTTTAGACTTAGGAGTGTGTCCAGAATGTAATTTAGAGGTCCGTGGTAGAATTAGGCTTGAATTGGCGAAAGTAGGAAGCGATTTTGGTCGGCGGTTGAAAATTAGGTATCAGGGTTGGAATGAAATTCCGGAAGTTGGAATAGATTCGTAATGCCATTTGTGACGTATGTGCAAAAGTCAGGTTATTCGGACGAGGTTTGGTCAGTTTCGGCATCGTTGGCAAATTTTGGAAGTTTATAAGTTCTTATGCTTGAATTCGAGGTTGATTTGGTGTTTTGGTGTTGTTTTGGATTTTTCAAAGGTTTTACTAAGTTTAGGTAGTGATATATGACTTGTGGTAATTGTTGGTTGGGGACCCGAGGGGCTCAGGTGCGTTTCGGATAGGTTTGGGTTGTGTTGCACTCATTTTCTTATGTTTCGATGTTGTTTTTCAAGCATAAATGGCACCATATTAAGAAAATGAGCTCCGATTTCTGTTTTGATTGAAGCATTAGATCCGTATCGTAATTACGGAGCTATAACAAAAAGAATCGTCGAATTTGGACATCGTATGAGGATGTTATGCTCATTTTAGTGTCGGAGAAGAGAGCTGGTGCTAGTGTTTCACATATGCGAAGTTAGGTCCGCATCCGCGGAGCCGCAGGTGCGGAGAATGGTACGCAAATGCGGATTTGACAGCTGGAAATGCGCAAGTGCGGGTATTTTGGTCGCAAATGCGAAAATCCCTGAGTATAGAAAAATCAGACCGCGTCATTTTAGTATTTTGAGCATATCTTGAGTTTTAGAGTTCTGATTGAGGTGATTTTTGCGGCATTCGTCTCGTATTTTCATCGGGGTCAGTATATAATTAATTTTTTTGTATTTTAATGTGATTACAGAAGTTCATTTTTTGAATTAATCCATATTTTGATTGGAGAATTGGGGGGTTTTTTATCCAAATTTTTTCTAAAGAGAATAATTGGGTTTGAACATCGACCTGGTATTGGAATTTGATGAAATTAGTATGGTTGGACTCGTAATTGAATGAGTGTTCGGAATTTTTAAATTTTTCGGTTTCCGAGGTGCGGTTCCGGGGTCAACTTTTGGGTCGATTGCTAGAATTTTATAAAGATTGAGACTTTATGATCCGGAATAGTTCCTTATGAGTTTTATTTGTGTTTTGAAGTTATTATCAGATTTGAGCCGTCCAGAGGTCTTTCCACCTGAGGAGTTCATTTTAGAGTACCGGTTTGTCTTCTTCGAGGTAAATATCTTGCCTAACCTTGTGTGTGGGAATTTCTCCCTAGGATTTGAGTCTTCTATGTTGATTGTTGCCCGTGTACGCGAGATGACATGTGCGTGCTCGGAATTATTTGTAGGAGGTTGACCTTTTAGGGTTCTTAGGTTATCGTATTCCCTATGTACGAGCTTGTACTTGTTATGACTGCGTTCCTGATTGCTAGTTTCATCTGTACATGCTTACATTAGAATTACTTGCTTTTAGATCCGCTTTATTGCTTACTTGATCTTAATTGACTTAACTAAAGATTTTACCCTTCTGCTGTCGTGCTATATTTTCATAAACTACCTATTTAATTGGAATTAGTATTATCTCACCCTATAATTGTTTAACATTAATTGGAGTTATGATTATCTTTTGCGGATTACCCTTATTTGAATTGTTGAAAAATCTCCCGTAATTTCTCAACCTTAAAAGGAATTTGGATAACCTATATCTTAGTCGACTTGCCTTTATTTAGAATTAATTTACTTTTGTTGGCTTCTTATTATTGACTTGAATATTGTAGATTCGTTGTTACGTCTTGTCTCCTGGTTAAGTTGTTTTCTTTACGCTTGGTATTTCTCTTAAGTGGTAATTCCTTGTGAGTGAGTTCTGTCGTTCTTGTGATTTAAGTTCTTGTATTGACTTGCTCGTCGTACATTGCATTTCTATCATTTGTTGCTTTTGTACCTATTATGGCGATGTACGATATATTCTGTCGTGTTATAATTTTTATCCTTGTTGGTTGCATTGCATATTTACTTTGGGGACTACATACCTATTCTGGTAGATCCCCCATGCACTGCATATTTACCTTTGGGACTACGGACGTATTCTGGGAGATCCCCCATGTACTGCATAATTATTTTGGGACTACGGACGTATTCCGGGAGATCCCCCAGCACTGCATATTTATTTTGGTACTACGGACGTATTCCGGAAGATCCCCCTGTACTGCATAATAAATTCGGAACTACGAGATGAGATCTCGGTAGATTTCCCCTGTTGATATACTTGTGTTTGGTACTGTTAATCTTCTACGCTTATGCGCTACAGTGTGACCTTTAATTGAAGGATTTCACTTGAAAAATGTACCTATTTAAGAAGCATATTTGAAAAGTATTTATGTGATGACCCAAAAGGTCATCTTACATAATTTAAGTTGTATTTGTGTTCCGCGGCTCCGAGAGCCTCCGTTAGTCTCACCTCGATATGCGTGCGCAGCCCGGACGTGTAGCCGGGAAGCTATTATGTGAAAATTTGATAAAAACTGAGTTTTGATAATTAATAAATGATTATAGTTGACTTTCGTCAACATTTCTGGTAAACAGACCCGGACCCGTGATTCGACGGTCCCGGAGGGTCCGTAGGAAAATATGGGACTTGGGCATATGCTCGGAATTGAATTCCAAGGTCCCAAGCCCGAGAAAAGAAATTTTAAAAAAAATTGTTTTCTGAAAAATATAAAGGATTTTGAAAATGAATAATTATGTGAAATCCGTGTTGTCAGGCCCGTATTATGGTTCCGGAGCCCGGAACAGGTTTATTATATGTTATGTGACTTATCTGTGAAATTTGGTATAAAACGGACTTGAAATGACGTGATTCGGATTCAAAATGGGAAATTTAGAAGTTTATTAAGTTTAAGAAATTTCTAAGAGTTTTGAGGTTTAATTATGTGTTTTTGATGATATTTTGATGA
>ML252441.1:0-14733 GCA_005239495.1 Nicotiana undulata
AAAATCTTGTGAAGCACATAACTATATATACTTATAAGCCAAAAAGTATGTCTAAGGATTATGTAGAAATTCAAAGGTGACGTTGCAATAAGCTAGACCCTAAATGTCTGTTGGGTTTCTTCATGTCTGTTACAATGGTCATGATAGTTTCTATAAGTCCACTGACTCTAAAGAATCCTAGTCTTTTATCAGTTCCTTCGGAGCTATAGATAGAGACAGTAAGTAAAAGAAGCACATGATTTTTACGTGGAAAAATCCCAACTCAAGGGGACAAAAATCACAACCTACGCTTGTAGGATTTAAACTTCACTAACTTGTAATCTCAACTATTACAAGCCACTTTGTAATGACTCTCTTACAAAAACTTTCAGACACTAACTTGTAGTACTTACTACAAGCCACTTTGTTACTAACCTAGTTACAAAGACTTTGACTTATGACTGATGCTAGTCACAACACAAACATGGATGGTTTATGATTTTGGGTTTCCTAAAACAAAACTTCTAAGAAAGCAAGATAGGATACAATGGAAGGACAAACATAAGATTACAACTCAACTAATAGACGCTTAAGAACACGGAGTGAAACTGGTCCGTCTTAGTGAAGTTGTCTTCTTGTTCTTGACACATTTGAGCCTTCAATGCTGGAGCAGATCTTCAATGCTCTTGAGAATGTTAGTAAATGCTCAAGTGAATGTCTTATTTGTTTCCAAACAAGATATTATATCTCAAGGACATCCCAAGAATGATACTCATTCTTAGTTGGTACATTCCTCAACCAATGGGAAGTCTGCACTGTTTCTATATTGTAGCGTGCACAGTTGCAGGCAGTCACTTTCTATCACAGCTTTCCAGCTGTAGAGTTGACTTGTACTTCTGTCAGGGGAGTGTCAAGGGATCAGATCCTGTTGCTCCCAAATGCACACGCAAGTATACATGGTCGACAAGTAATATAGGATTGTAAGTCCAGATATCGTACCCACAGGGACTTGTAATTAATTATCAACTAAACTAAACCAAACAATTTATCTATTCAAGTGAATCTTAACATATGAATATTTAACTAAAATTAATCTAGAATAGCAAATTAAGAGATTAAAGAAATAAGTTGGCGAAATTAGACACGAATTCAATAAGAGCAGATATTCTAGAGCTATGAGTTAGCAAACAATCCCGTTGAGTTTTCCACTTAAATCGTCTAATTAATTTATTTGGTTTATTGGTTGACATGGTTAATATTACTCGTAACCTTCTCCCGAAGTACTATTCGTCTATTCAAGCTAACCTAACGTCTATATTCCTATGAAATTATGATTAACAAGAACGCATTAATAATTCCTGTATAATAACCAAGCAAGGCGATTAGGTATATTCCTATCCTAACCGCAAATCCGCTCCCCTGAAGGGTTAAGATCTTGCTCTACCCAATCTTATATGCAATCTAGAATTCCCTCTCCCGAGTTCAATCCTAGATTCATAAGTAGTATTCAATTGGTGATCAAGCAATCAAATAATTAAGCGCAAGATTAATTAAATAAACTAATATGATAAAATAATAAGAACAATTCAAGCTTCAAACTACAACGTTCATGTAGCACCCCAAAACTCTAGAACTAATAACTATGAAATTAAAAGAAGAGAAGAGAAGAAAAACTAGGTAGAAGCCTCCTTCAAGCGTGGTGTATGTTCCTCCACGTGAATTCCCCTTCAAAATATGTTACCCCCTTCTCTTGGGCGGATTTACAAGACTTATATAGGGTTTTGGCAATAAAATCTCGTGTTTTGCACTTTGATCCCTGAAGTTTCAGCATTTGACCGCGGTCGCGGCGGGACCGCGGTCGGCTACTTTTTCTTGCTTCAATTTCTTCCACCGCCGTTGCGCCGCGGTCGATCGCGGCCGCGGTGGCCTTGCTTCAGTTCTGTTCTCGCTTATATTTCTAGTGCATTCCATGGGTAACTCTGTGATTGGCCTCAAACTTCTATAATTGACTCCAGATTGCTCCAAAGTCCTCTTCTGTGAAATATAACCTGCAAAGCACAAAAACACTAATCAGAGCATTTTGTTATCAATATTTACATTAAAACATCACAAAGTGTGGTTTATTAGGGGAACAATTATAGTCTAATTCACCTATTATCAACACCCCACACTTAAACCTTTGCTCGTCCTCGAGCAGATAAACCACACTCTACGGCCTAATTATCTTTAGCATTACCATTTTAGTGCCACACCTGTCATTTTACAATTACCAACCCAAGTTGTGCAACAACTACACCTCAAAAGAAGACTCTACACGCCATGCCACACTCTTACTTCCTCAAAATACTCTATATAGAGGTGAAGATTTACCTTTTGATTTCTTCCTGAATTGCATGCCCTCACATCACACAATTGAGAGAAGTTCCACAAGGATAAAATCAGAAATAACAGGAACTTTAGATGGAAAGACTTCACTCACTCTCAACAAAGAACATTCATATGTCACACAGATATGCCATAGGCTTTCCCATAGTGTAATACTCTACTAATCGAGTTCATTCAGTCTAAGATCAATAGGTCTTTATTTGGTTGTAATGTAGGCTAAGGGACGGGTAGGATACATTTAGGTATAGTGACTAACCTCCCTAAGCACTTTTAATACATTTACTTCAACATTCAGCCCATTTTCCTTGCTCAGCCACTTGTTTTCCACATTTTATTTCATAATCATCCCACTTTTCTTAGGTGCAACTATCTTTTTCATGCCACTCAATATCAAGGACTAAGTGTGTTCATTGTCCTTTTTTTTCTAATTTTTTTTAGTGGCTTCACTTATTTTATACTATTGCACCTTTTATTCTATTTCCATGATTTTCCTCACCGACCACACCACCACACCACACTTGGATTTTTATGTATTCTCTAACAATTCAAGTGCTCATAGGAGGTACAGGGTTCAAACAGTCAAGCTATTCAAACACATGAATATGGGTCGTTATATGGTTATCAAAGAAACAGGCTTTAAGCTCAAAAGGGTCAACTATGGTACATTGTTTACAGGTGGAGATACATTTATGTAGGCTTCACAAAGAATTGCCTATATCCTTTCTAAGACCAAACAAACTTCTCTTTCGCTTCGTACACACACAGGGCAAGTTCTAGGTATCATATGCAGACATAGAATAAGATGTAATTACCTTACACACACATGGCACATAATCCATTCTGAATTAGTTCATCAACACACTCAAGTGAGTATTCAAGTTAGACACAGTGTGCAAAATTAAGTCATAATACAAGAGTCTACAAGTGAGCCTGAGCGTCACACCCTCGAGTTTGTTTTGATTGTTTTCGGGTGTATACACTAAGGGGTGCATTCTTGCCTTTACCCTTCTTGCCCAAGAGAGTCCTAATAATTACAAAAAAAAATAACCCGGTTCAAGCTAAACCCTTGAAAAAGAATCGTGGTCAAAAGAAAAACCAAGGGGGAATTACTACACTACTTAAAAAGAAAATAAAAAATCTTTTTGGTCTTTTCTTTAAACTACTTTCCTCAAGAAGACTGTCTAAGTGGTCCGTCATCAGGAAGAGTCTCCTACATTATATATATATATATATATTTTTTTTTTTAGATTCGACTTAAGCCCTCAAGAGACCCGTCGAGAGTTGTCTGTCTTCGGTCCAAGGCGATGAAACAAAACACAACTAGAAATAATATATACAAAAATCAAATAACCAGTGCAAACATACAACATCAACAACTAAGTCTCCCACCCCACACTTAAAAACATGGCATGTCCCCATGAAAACTAACAATAAAAGTACAGAGGGATAAGGAAACTTCCCTGGAGCTCACTCGGAGTCATAAATGAAGGTTGGGTCCATATGGCATGCCCTCCCAAGTGCACGGAACCACGCCATAAATTTGCTNTAAAAAATTAAAATTGCAGACGTACCTGGGCTAGAAGTGGCTCGCCGCGGTCGCACCGCGGTCTACCGCGGCCACGGTGAGATTCAGAGAGTTTGTTTGACCGCGGTCGCGGTGAGGTTCAGAGAGGCCTTTTCACCGCGGTTTTCCGCGGTCGCACTGCGGTTTTCCGCGGTCGCGCCGCGGTTTTCCGCGGTCGCGCCGCGGTGACGGTCTTCCGAGATTTTTAGCTTGTTTTCGAAGTGTTCTTTATTTTAACCTCTTTTTCATATTACCAGCGTTGTTTTATGCCCCAGGCTTTTTCTCAACACACCTCCACCATTGTCCTGCATACTCAAAAACTTATCGGTTTTAACTACAACAATTTCTACATGTTAAAAAGAGAAAATACTACTAGCATGGGTTGCCTCCCACGAAGCGCCTGATTTAACGTCGCGGCACGACACCATCACTTCACCACTTTTCCTTCCACTTTGAGGATATAAATTGTGCCCCCAATTTTGCATCAATTTTTTTATCACGTTCCTGGGGTAGTGGTGTAAAAATAAAGGAACCAAGCAATAGGTATCGCATCTTGCACTTCTTGGCCCTTAAGTGAGGGATGTCATTTTGTCTCCTTGGCATCACAAATTTCAGAATATAAGCACTTTGTTCCTATTCTATTGACCCCTTCATATGCTTGACTGGATCAATTCCCATGTCACCAACCAAACACAATATTGAAAAATGGTTAGAATGAGGTCCAATGCGCCCCAACTCCAAAACTACATTAATTTTGACATCCTCATTTTTGCACTCTTCATCAACCTTGGCATCATTAATAATATTTTGGTCGAATATTTAGATTTCCTCTTTCCGCCCCAAAAGCTGGTCAGTATCCATAAAAATTGGTTGTAGGACATCAAGCGCCTCAACCTTTTTATTCAATTGAGCCTGCATGCCAAATTGGTTTATCTCTTGCTTAAGCTCAGTTCTTCCTTCTATCATTTGTTCAGTCATATTTGAAAGACCATCACGGATAAACTCGTGAGATTTTATCAGTTGAGCTTGTTCCTCTAGCCAAGATTGGCTCACTATATCTGCTTCTTCAAAATCATCTTCTGGTTGGAACTCCCTCTCCTTAGCCACTTCCTCCGCCTCGGCATTCATTCTCATGAGTGTTGCACTAATCCTTTGCATAGTCTTTCGATTTTCATCTTGTTTCTCGGCTATCATGTTCTGTTGCTCCGCTGCTTGTCTCAACAAGTCCATAATATGAGCCACGCTTTCCATATCCTCCACTTCCTTGCTCCTATTAAACTCATTAACATTATAAGAAACATTACAATAAAAGCTCTGAGAAGGATAATAAGAACTAGGATAATCATCCCAATGGCCACCTTGACAACCACACACATTAAAAAAATTCCACACATTAGATTGAGATGGACAATATTGCCACATGTGTGGTCCTCCATAATATTGACAAGGATCGTCATAATAAGAATAACCACTATTCGACCAATTATCATTCCAAGATGCCATGTCAAGAAAGATAATAAAATATTAAATTAAGATACAAATAAAAAAAAAGTAAAAACTTAAATAGACAAAAGTAAAAATTCAATCTAGTAGAATAGTTAATTTCTAAGTCCCCGGCAACGGCGCCAAAAATTTGTTGCTCCCAAACGCACACGCAAGTATACGTGGTCGACAAGTAACATAGGATTGTAAGTCCAGATATCGTACCCACAGGGACTTGTAATTAATTATCAACTAAATTAACCCAAACAATTTATCTATTCAAGCGAATCTTAACATATGAATATTTAACTAAAATTAATCTAGAATAGCAAATTAAGAGATTAAAGAAACAAGTTGGCGAAATTAGACACGAATTCAATAAGAGCAGATATTCTAGAGCTATGGGTTAGCAAACAATCCCGTTGAGTTTTCCACTTAAATCGTCTAATTAATTTATCTAATTTATTGGTTGACAGGGTTAATATTACTCGTAGCCTTCTCCCGAAGTACTATTCGTCTATTCAAGCTAACCTAACGCCTATATTCCTATGAAATTATTATTAACAAGAACGCATTAATAATTCCTGTATAATAACCAAGCAAGACGATTAGGTATATTCCTATCCTAACCGCAAATCCGCTCCCCTGAAGGGTTAAGATATTGCTCTACCCAATCTTATATGCAATCTCGAATTCCCTCTCCCGAGTTCAATCCTAGATTCGTAGGTAGTATTCAATTGGTGATCAAGAAAGCAAATAATTAAGCGCAAGATTGAATAAATAAACCAATATGATAAATTAATAAGAACAATTCAAGCTTCAAACTACAACGTTCATGTAGCACCCCAAAACTCTAGAACTAATAACTATGAAATTAAAAGAAGAGAAGAGAAGAAAAACTAGGTAGAAGCCTCCTTCAAGCGTGGTGTATGTTCCTCCACGTGAATTCCCCTTCAAAATATGTTACCCCCTTCTCTTGGGCGGATTTACAAGACTTATATAGGGTTTTGGGCAATAAAATCCCGTGTTTTGCACTTTGATCCCTGAAGTTTCAGCGTTTGATCGCGATCGCGGCAGAGGCGCGGCAGGACCGCGGTCGGCTACTTTTTCTCGCTTCAATTTCTTCCGCCGCGGTCGCGCCGCGGTCGACCGCGGCCGCGGTGGCCTTGCTTCAGTTCTGTTCTCGCTTATTTTTCTAGTGCATTCCATGGGTATCTCTGTGATTGGCCTCAAACTTCCATAATTGACTCCAAATTGCCCCAAAGTCCTCTTCTGTGAATATAACTGCAAAGCAGGAAAAACACTAATCAGAGCATTTTGTTATCAATATTTACATTGAAACATCACAAAGTGTGGTTCATTAGGGGCACAATTATAGTCTAATTCACCTATTATCATATCCCTAAACTATTTCCTGTGAGTTCAACTGTACACTGCACAGATTTCTTGAGTTCATGCTGGTTGGTTGTGCTGATTGCGCATCAGGTCCCTTATCTCGTTCTTGACATAAAGTTTGTTAGATCATCAAAATATAAGGCTACCCCATCAAAAAATTTCCCTTTTGATGATGACAAACTTTTAAAATAGATGAATAGTTATACAGTCTAACTTAAACAGATAAAGTACCAGGTCCCAATATTGTTCCCCATGTCTATGTGGGTCCCCCTTAATATTGTTCATTCTTAATTCCTGCCCCATCAAATTATCAATTATCTTCCCCTTTTTGGCATCATAAAAAGGCACAAACAGACAGAAAGCATAAAGAAGTCCAACACAACTAACTCATGCCCCATGTGTGCACACAACATGATAGAAAACAGAATTAGAAGGTAAGCGGGTATTAGAACATAAGAAAGCTGATTTATTAATAGCAAAGGATTTCAAATACATAGAAGTCTTTGATGAAGAAGGCAAAGACTGAATTTGGATTGTTAAGACGGGAGCGGTACGGTGAAATCCAATTACCAATCACAAAAAGAAAGCAAAGCAAAAACTACCAGCCACAATAAAAAAAAAGCATAAAAGGACACGGACGGAAATCTAGGGGCACTAGAAGAGGAAGGCTTGGAGGAGGAAGCAACCAGAGTTTTGAGAACCAGGTCCATGCAGGCATTGGCAGACGTTTGTTCCTCCAGAAGTTTGTTTCGCAGGTTCTCAACCTGCTGCCTAAGCTCAGTGTTTTCCTTGGTTAGGAGGGCAACATCCTCACGGGAACTAGTTTCCCCAGAACCCTGACTCAACTAAGTCTCCAGGATGGCATTCTGAGCATTCAACTTCCTGATCACTTCAATAGCATCATTTAGAGCATTGATCAGTTGAGATATTGTTGAAGTGCTACCCCCAGTTTTCTCTAAACATTCACATTCTTCTAAGGTTGTCTTGGAGAAGGTCTGATTGCGGGTCCCTACGCTTGGGTTTGCAATTGGTACCATATAGAACTCAAACATCCGAGTAAGTATGAGGCCATACGGGAGCCCATGATTGCCTTCCTTGACTTGTACCACCTTTTACATATGTTCAATCATGATTGCGGGCAAATTAACAGGCTGGAATGAGTCAAAGGCCTCCATCAACACTAAGTCATACATAAGAGGCAATAGATCTCCTCTCAGTCCGGGGTAAAAGCACCTTATTAACCAACTCAAAGAGAAGCTGGTAAACAGGGAGCAAGCCTTTCTTATGGACCCGGTCCCCCTGCTGAATTGTCCCTTCCTTTACAATGGCTCTCCGAAAGTTCCCAGTACAAGCACTCTTCACATAAGACATTCCCTTAGATGGTACCTGAAGTACCGTCCCCAAAGCAGCAACATCGAACACAATATCAACTCCTTGAACCAAAACACAGACATGATTTCCAGCAGTGGTGAAGAGGGATGCGTAAAATTCGTGTACATCATCCTCATACATTGTGGGCGACTCCACAGTAAAAAGGTGGTCCCACTTCTGGAACTCTACCATGGCCACAATCTGCCGCATCCCAGACATCTCATAGATTTCAGGGTTAAACATCCGACCCCACAGCACCCTTTGACTCCTCACTTTTTCTTTCCATCTACCACTGTCACTAGGTATAGTTTTCAACGAACCTAGTCCCCCAACAATTTCCCTTTCCCTTTTTCTTTTTCCCAGTTTTTGCACAGACTTTCCCTTTGAACACTGGACACTGACTCTTTGACAATACCTTCATCAAATACGACTTGCTTGAGTTTCCCACTACTCTTCACAGGCGTCACACATTGTTGCTTCACCCCTTCATCTGAAACTCCACCCACTGACTTTTTAGGTTTCAAGGACCATTTCACTAGGGAACTTGGTTCCTCCTCTGCATCCTCATCTACTTTCACCACAGGAATAGCTTCATCCACCACTACTTTTCCTTCCTTCATTAGTCTCTTCTTCTTCTTCTTTTTAAGGCTTTTCTTGCTCTTTTCCAGAGCAGAGTCAAGAGCCTCCTTCCTTTGTAACCGAGTATATGGTCGCTTAGAAGACGACTCATGAGTAACCTATTTCTTGCGAAGCTTGAAGCAGGCACTTAAAACCATCTCATCCTCATCATCCTCGTTAGTAGGCTCATAGAGGGGAGGAATGGACTCCATAGGTGGTGTATAGAATATAGATTGCTGGTTGGTTTTTGCGGGAGGAGAACCTGGTTCCTCACCAGACTTAGCTTTGATAGAGTCATGAACAGGAGATTCAAACAAGACCATGGTCCCCTCATCTCCTAAGAACGGAGGTTCTTCCCCCTGAGGCTCAAGAAGGGAGGAGGCTCCTTCAGAAGGAACTCTCAGAGGCAATGGCCATAATACTTTCGGCCGCCTCTTTTTCAGGAGACTCCATGGGAGTCGTAGAGTCAAGGAGAGAGGAGTTCATATACTGGTAGGGATTGTTGACATCCAATTTTGTCCCTCCTTTCTTCCAATTAATTTTTTTGAGCTTTTAAGCTACTAATAATTTAAATACCTTATTTTTGTTACTACTACAATTATTAGTATTTATATTAATATTAATTTTGTTTTAGCATTAGTCTATGACTACCACAAATACGTTTTATTTTTATTATAATTATTTTATCATGAATTTGTTTCTATTATTAATTCTACTATTATCATTAAAATTACCACTACAATCATTATATTAAAATTCTTATCGTTAGTACTTTAGTATTCATTATACTATTGCTATTGCTACCATTGGTATTATTATTATTATTATTTAGTTAATATTATTATTAGTATTACTATTATTATTATTATTTATATTGCATAATATATTTGAAAGAGCTAATTAAATTAAATTTAGGAGCCCAAATAAATACTAGGAAGAAGGGAATTTCAGAATCATTTCAAATCCAATTTCGGCCCATTCAAGCCCAAACCCCCATCAAGACATCCCAAGTAATTTCCCATTCAGGCATCCCAATTAGCCCAATTCGACTGACCCTCCTAGCCCAAATGATAGAACCAAAAGAAATTAGGTTTGTCCTTTCACTCTCACATGCGCCCTTTTTCTTCTCCCATTCCATTTTCAATGAAAAGTCTCCATCTCCATCAACGCACAACAGAATTTGTCATGCCAATTTTGAGTAAATCTTTAATTCTCTCGTCTGCAACAAGATTAAGTCAACACTAGAGGCCAAAGAACCTTTGAAATCTCTGAAAAGTCAGAAATAGCAGAGATTCGAACGAATCTTTTTCGGACTCCACTCTCAACCCGTGACCTCTCTCTGCCAACAAGATTTGGAATTTCAAAATGCAAATCAAAACCCTAGATCAGTATTTTTCACCTATAAATACATCCTAAAATCTCAGCCGAAGGACATTCGGAAATCTGGAAAAAAATATTGTATTTACACTTTTAATTTGTGTACTCTATCTCTCTCTCAAGCTTCAATTCGAAACCCAGAAGAGTAGATCTGAAGAGACCTCAAAGCCTACAGTTCACTGCCCAACACAAGGTCGGTTCTTCATTTTATTTTCTTCTGTATGAACAGAATATGTATTTTTATCAGCTAATACATTAAATGACATGTATTTGATCCTTAACGAAATCAAGATTTTAGGAGAACTTATTTTGGGATTGTCCTGTTAGATATAACTCAGTATATTATGTCATTTTTTATAGAGGCTTAGTTTAAGATTACATTTTAGTATATATCCATAACTACGTTTATAGATGGAAGAAAGTGCACATTCTGTTTAATCAGCATAGCGTAAGAAACATGAAATATAGATATAATATGATATTTTATTTACAAGAGTACTAAATAGTGAAAGGATGATTACTTTTAAGTAATAGTTTATTTGTATTTGAGTAATTAAAGGAAATCTGACTTAAGTCATATTTTGAAGCTTAGATATCAATACTTATAGAAAACTTACATATGGGCAGTTTATGTTTGAGCAGTTTAGAAGTTCTCGGCATCAACAATATCGAATCATCTGAAATAACTTAAATAAAAGTAGAAAAATGAGCACCTATTTATTCGTTAGACATCTAGGATTTAATAGTTGTTCTGGCTAGTCTAAAGAAACTATTGTTTGTGGCTTGAAGTTTTGTTCACTCTACCAAAATATTTGTTGTCTTTATCTTGCCTTACATCTAATATGTTGAATCTTTCACTTTATGAAATTTAAATCTTAGAAAACATCTTGTCTATTTGTCAAGGATAAAATTTGTATTCTCTGTTTACTTAGAGACTATGTGAATAGGATCTTCATATTACGAAATATTATTTCTTGTGAGTTCACTTAGTTGTAAATTTTGAACAGCATGTCATCAGAAAAAGGGAAGTAAAACTTGTTTCATCCCTTTGTCTTAGCTTACCTAGCTATGTTGTATAGATTTGTAGAGCTTGGTGATAGAAGTTTATATTAAAGTTTCGATATTAGCATTTGCTATCCCTCACTATGTGCGCCTTGAGCTAGAATATCGTTCTATTGATCATCTTCTCGTCTTTGTTTGTCAAATCATTCACTTACAAACTGATATTTATGTAGTTCTATAGAAATCATGAATTATAAGCTCTCTATTCAGAAACATGTTGTATGTTTTATATGCTAGACCATCAGA
The DNA here is from genome assembly GCA_005239495.1 of Nicotiana undulata. Taxonomy (NCBI): domain Eukaryota; kingdom Viridiplantae; phylum Streptophyta; class Magnoliopsida; order Solanales; family Solanaceae; genus Nicotiana; species Nicotiana undulata. Next base: position 11,480 of record ML252441.1, read on the forward strand.
TAAGTTTCGTTACTTATCTGTAATAGAAAGAACTTATGTGCTTAAACAATATGCATGTAGCATCTTTATTTTATTTGTGGTAAGTTATACACTACTGTGAGAAGTCAACACTTGAATTAGCTAATGAATTGTTAACAGATTAGGGGAGACTTTAATAGTCTAACTAGATTTTAAACAAAATATATATTAGTTGGTTATACATTTAAGCTGCGGGTTAAGCCTCCTTTTTGCTGTCAACTTAGCCATCCATTTCTATAATTCGAGTGCAACTGGAATGTTCGTCCCCTAAGTGTAAAATGTTAAGATATGACAGATGTTTAGTGAACTTTTATCTATTTTGTTTGAGTTGATACCATGAAGGAGTCAATTTTACAACCTACTTTGAGTTAAATGACAATGTAATTTTCTACTATTTTACTTTAGCATCTGTATATATGTAGTTAAGAATCAAATTATCTCTTCTAATTCCTTTCCTTTCTTTTCCCTCTTTGTTTGCATGAACACTTTGGAGCAAACGGAGTCTTAATTCGAGACTCGCAGTGGAGCCTCATAGAGACTCAACGTTACCACTACCACCACATGGAGTCATATATCATATTCCTATAGATGCACCGGATAGCAGGAAAACAAGCGAAACACTTAGGGATGCCTATGGCGTCTTTCTTTTCTTTTCATTATCTTTCTTGCTATTTAACTCCACTTGCGTGATTTGACTTCATTTTTATTTTGAGATTATATGTTAAAATTCATATTAGCATGGTTGTATTTGTTTCTTATTTCTTATAATCTTTAGTACTATTTTAATCACATTAGATATATGGTTTAGATGCAAGAATTTGGAATTCGTTCTCTTTTTAAAATAATGCTTTCAAAAACCTTTCATTAAAATTCTTTTTTGATGATGTTGAATAAGCATAAGATCTTAAAGTCTAGTTGAGTATTTTTCTAAAATTGCACATGAAGGCGACGTTCCTTTCAAGTTACCCTTTTTCAAATCAGATTTTAACCATTTTACATTAATTATTGTGGTATAGTTCTAGCATTTTTAATCATAAATTAACCTAAGTTTCGTCGGTTAACAATTTTTAATGGATCTTAAAAGGTGCCTTACCCCTTCCTTTTGAGATAACTAGAACCCTTACCTAGAATTTCTAAAACCAAGCAGACAACATAAAACAGAGTTAACTTTAAAATTGGTGTCCTAATTCACCTTTAAAATAATTAGGTGGTGACTCTCTTAATTAATTAAACCTCAGAGTTACCAATATGTTATACTCTAATTTGACCCGCGTTAAAATGAGGTATAACAGGGATCATCCTCAGAGGCTTCAGAGGCCTGAGGAGGGTCATTTGCTAGGGCTTGCTTGGTTTGTTCAAAAGAGAGAGGATCAGTGGGGTTCGGAGCGAGAGAATCAGTAGCAGGTGGTGAAGAAGAAATGGGTGTGGGGATGACGCCATCTAGGAGAGAGGAGGACTGAACCTCCGATGGAATGGGGTTGGAGTCTGAGGTAGGATAGGGAGAGGATGATTTTTCGTCTGCCATTTTAGAAAATAAACACAGAGGGTGTAGGGGGAGTACGATTTGTAGACAAAGGATGTGAGAAGATAGTGCAGAGCGGTTAAGGAGGAGAGGGCTTTATAAAAGGAGGTGTAATAATGAGGGGGAAGAGGAACGGGTTCAAAAGAGAATGACGCTAGGTGTTTTGGGAAGATATAATGTGCAGGAGAAGTGAAAGGATTTGAGAGATAGACGTGATAGACACAGACACTGAAAAGTCGGATGATGTGGTAGTAGTAATTAATTTGTTACTTTTTGAGAAAGGCATAGGAAAACACATAACTACTAACCTGTGGCACAAAAACCAGGTCTTGTACCTGTTTTTGAAATGTTTTTCAGCTTCCTTATGCACTATGATGTCGTACCTTTAATTTTTGTAATCACCATGCCTGTCTACCTACAACGGTATTGATGTGAGTTAGGCTTAGTCAGAAAACACTTTAGCTAACTGTACCTGAGAGTTACTCTCATAGCCAACATAAGAGAACCAGGTCCTCAGTTAGGTTTCATCAATCTCAGGGCCACCCTGTTTTTCTCAAAGTGTTCCCTGCTTAGTGCCTTGGTGAAGATGTCTGCAATTTGATCTTTAGTGCAACAAAACTTCATGCAAATGTGTCCTTTTTCAACATTATCTATGAGGAAATGATGTATCACATCAATATGCTTGGTTCTTTTGTGTTGAACCGGGTTCTTTGCTATGTTGAGGGCGCTAGTGTTGTCACATAGAAGTGGTACACTGTCAATGTATACCCCAAAATCCTACAATTGTTGTTTGATCCATAGCAGCTGAGCACAGCAAGATGCAGCTGCAACATATTCTACTTCAGTTGTGGAAAGAGCCACTGAGTTTTGCTTCCTTGTGCCCCAGGAGATTAGGCAAGATCCAAGGAAATGAGTCATTCCTAAATTGCTTTTCCTGTCCACTAGATAACCTGCATAATCAGCGTCAGCATAACCAAGAAGATTAAAATTGTCACCTGAAGGATAGTACAGAACCAGGTCAACTGTGCCTTTGAGATAGCGTATGATTCTTTTGGCTTCCTTCAGATGATACTCTTTAGGATTTGATTGAAATCTTGCACACAACCTCACACTAAACACAATATCTGGCCTGCTTGCAGTGAGGTAGAGTAGAGATCCAATGATCCCCCTGTACATTGTTTGGTTGACAGGTGATATAGAGTCATCCATATCAAGCTTAGTTGCAACTGCAATAGGGGTGTCGATCACTTTTGATTCCTCCATGTCGAATCTCTTCAGCAACTCCTTGATGTACTTTTGTTGACTGATGCAAGTTCCCATTGTGGACTGCTTCACTTGAAGACTCAGAAAGAAGTTCAGTTCCCCCATCATACTGTCACGACCCAAATTCCCACCCTTTAGGCCGTGACTGCGCCTAACGTTGAACCCGCTAGGCCAGCCAACGTATAACTTGCAATAGCAATTTAAAATTATTTAATACGGAATAAAATGCTAACTCATCAACTTCGACCAATTTCTATCACATTCTGAGATAATAGTGGGGCAACTGTTCAACCCAAAATCGATAACATGTTTTTTTTTCCTTCTTTCATATTCCCGACAGAATTCCCTCAAGCATTGCTAATAAAAATAATGAAGCTTAAATGCGGAAAGTAAGAACATGACAATCATGAAATAACGTAAACTCCCAAAACCGGGGTGTCACAATCTCACG